>JAXCGZ010003200.1:0-7500 GCA_037179515.1 Halocaridina rubra | reverse complement strand
TATATATATATATATATATATATATATATATATATATATATATATATATATAGATAAAGATTGATAGATGGATATATATAGATAGATAGATATAGATGGATATATATAGATAAATAGATATAGATAAATACTGAATAGATATTCTAATATAGAAGGCAGTCCCATACGCTGACAAATTTCCGATAAATTAAATTCTGGAATGGAGTCCCAGAGGTATTATTTTAAACACACACACGTAGATCTATTGTCAATTGCATCCTCAGGATAAAATAGTCGAGAGGAAAATTATTAAGAATGAAAATAAAATGAATACGTAACAAGGATGCCATTGAGGCATATGCTGGCGTCACACATAGCCAAAATTCCCGACCCGACTCTTAAAACCGTCTAAAGACGGAATCCTCCCTGCAGCAATGACGTCATTACGATAATCGGGTGTAATATTTCGTCCGCGTACGACGGAATCCTAACGGTCCTACGTAGTTTAAAAAAATCATGGGGGTCCTGAACCGTCGTGGAGGGCCTACGATAATTGACTGCTGCACCCAATAATCTCCGTGATTCGGAAGACCAAATCAGTCGTAGAAGACTGCATACGACGGGTAAGATCGATCTTCTTGATAGTACGCGGGCGTAGAAGAAGGTGTACGCCCGTGTACCATCCAGAGGATCGATCCTACCCGGCGTATGCAGTCCTCCGGGTCTGGAACCGTTAAAAATTTAAAAATTTGCTTATTCGTCTGGCAGCGCAGTACGAAAAGACAGCGCGCGCATGCGTGGTCTCATTTCTGACAACCCAGTCCTGGGCATTCAGTTTTCCTGCTCCGCTTGCTGCATTTCTTATTGTTTTAGCATGATATTCTTCTTCTTCTTCTTCTTCTTCTTCTTATTATTATTATTATTATTATTATTATTATTATTATTATTATTATTATTATAGTATTATTATTATTGTTGTTGTTATTGTTGTTTGATGTTAATGTACAGACACGTTTCTTTGAGTGAGCATTAAGAAAAAAAAACATTTCCTGTCTGCTTTCTATGTACAAAATATAACAATCATTCTTAATATATATCAAGCTCTTTATAGGTAAATGTCTCATATAATTCCTCATTTCTTTCACTGTGTTCTTGATATGATGTGCATTTATTTTTTCCCTCATATCAAAATATGAATTAATCAAATCCATAAATGTGTCAAACAAAATATATGAAATATATTAACATACATGGCCAACATATATTTACTTATATATATAAGTAGCTGAAGTGCCAAATATATAAATCAGGGTTATACTTTCACAAATATCCCATATATATATATATATATATATATATATATATATATATATATATATATATATATATATATATATATATATATATATATATATATATATATATATATATATATATATATATATATATATATATATATATATATATATATATATATATATATATATATATATATATATATATATATATATATATATATATATATATATATATATATATATATATATATATATATATATATATATATATATATATATATATATATATTCCATATATTTATTGTTCACTAGGATCAATTCTAACATAATTATATAAATGGAAAAGTAAGGGCAAATATAACTACATTATTAAATGTAAAATATTAAACTTAATATCTTCTCAGTATAAACTAATGAAAATGAACAACCCCCTACGAACGTGTACGTTCCCCTATGATGGGTAGGGAGCGTCGGGAGCATGGTTGGCCCAGTCGTAATAGTCAAAAATTTAAATTTCCCGTTTTCTATGATGAGACTTACGTTTGCGTATGATCAGTCGTACGCTAAATTACGCGTCCAAACTACTCCGTACGATTGCAATTACGATCCATAGGAATGCTTACGCGGACGTATGACGCACTTCCGACAGGCACAGGAATGCACCTGTCGGCTAAAAAATCTGCCGAATCTCCAAGGATTGAGCGAAGATTCCGTCGGAACGCGGTCTTAAGAGTCGGGTCGGAAGTTTTGGCTATGTGTGACGCCAGCATTAACATTCATAGTGAGTAAATTCTCTCTTGCCTGTTGAACCGAGTGCCACTTACATACAGTCCAACAACAGCAAGGTAAAAGTAAACAGGCATCACACAATATCCTGGTTGATCGTCATTTTTACAAACACTAAGTAAAATATGAATAAGCAGATCACCATATCCAGATTGATTACCAGATATGTCCATCACCAAACATACATAAACAAACTTCTAAAAAAAAAAAAAAGTAAAATGAAAGTTATTGTGAAAATATCGAGGTAGATTGACATGTATACCTAACACCAAGAATAAATTAGACATGCATCTCACCATATCCATGTTAATTCTCATATATGCCTAAAAACCAAGACAAAATGACACACATCTTGTCATATCCATGTTTCTTTTCAGGAATATGCAATAACAAGAATGATATGGACAGGTATCTCACCATATAAAGGTTAATTATTAGGAATTACCAACACTGAGTATAAAACAAATAGGCTTTTCATCATATCCTGGTCAATTGTCCAGCATACCCAATACCAAGAACAGACCGAATTGGCATCTCACCATATACAGGTTGACAGTCACTTATCTCAATACTGAAGAAAAAATGAATAGGCATCTCACCATATCCAGGTTGATTGCAAAATATACCTAGCACTAAAATTAAAATGAATAGTCACTTCACCATATTCATGTTGATTGTCAGTTATATCCAGCACTGAGTATAAAATAGACTGGCATCTTACCATATCCAGGTTGATAGTTCATTATACACAACAGCAAGGTAAAAGTAAACAGGCATCACACAATATCCTGGTTGATCGTCATTTTTACAAACACTAAGTAAAATATGAATAAGCAGATCACCATATCCAGATTGATTACCAGATATGTCCATCACCAAACATACATAAACAAACTTCTAAAAAAAAAAAAAAAAAAAGTAAAATGAAAGTTATTGTGAAAATATCGAGGTAGATTGACATGTATACCTAACACCAAGAATAAATTAGACATGCATCTCACCATATCCATGTTAATTCTCATATATGCCTAAAAACCAAGACAAAATGACACACATCTTGTCATATCCATGTTTCTTTTCAGGAATATGCAATAACAAGAATGATATGGACAGGTATCTCACCATATAAAGGTTAATTATTAGGAATTACCAACACTGAGTATAAAACAAATAGGCTTTTCATCATATCCTGGTCAATTGTCCAGCATACCCAATACCAAGAACAGACCGAATTGGCATCTCACCATATACAGGTTGACAGTCACTTATCTCAATACTGAAGAAAAAATGAATAGGCATCTCACCATATCCAGGTTGATTGCAAAATATACCTAGCACTAAAATTAAAATGAATAGTCACTTCACCATATTCATGTTGATTGTCAGTTATATCCAGTACTGAGTATAAAATAGACTGGCATCTTACCATATCCAGGTTGATAGTTCATTATACACAACAGCAAGGTAAAAGTAAACAGGCATCACACAATATCCTGGTTGATCGTCATTTTTACAAACACTAAGTAAAATATGAATAAGCAGATCACCATATCCAGATTGATTACCAGATATGTCCATCACCAAAAACATAAACAAACTTAAAAAAAAAAAAAAGTAAAATGAAAGTTATTGTGAAAATATCGAGGTAGATTGACATGTATACCTAACACCAAGAATAAATTAGACATGCATCTCACCATATCCATGTTAATTCTCATATATGCCTAAAAACCAAGACAAAATGACACACATCTTGTCATATCCATGTTTCTTTTCAGGAATATGCAATAACAAGAATGATATGGACAGGTATCTCACCATATAAAGGTTAATTATTAGGAATTACCAACACTGAGTATAAAACAAATAGGCTTTTCATCATATCCTGGTCAATTGTCCAGCATACCCAATACCAAGAACAGACCGAATTGGCATCTCACCATATACAGGTTGACAGTCACTTATCTCAATACTGAAGAAAAAATGAATAGGCATCTCACCATATCCAGGTTGATTGCAAAATATACCTAGCACTAAAATTAAAATGAATAGTCACTTCACCATATTCATGTTGATTGTCAGTTATATCCAGCACTGAGTATAAAATAGACTGGCATCTTACCATATCCAGGTTGATAGTTCATTATACACAACAGCAAGGTAAAAGTAAACAGGCATCACACAATATCCTGGTTGATCGTCATTTTTACAAACACTAAGTAAAATATGAATAAGCAGATCACCATATCCAGATTGATTACCAGATATGTCCATCACCAAACATACATAAACAAACTTCTAAAAAAAAAAAAAAAGTAAAATGAAAGTTATTGTGAAAATATCGAGGTAGATTGACATGTATACCTAACACCAAGAATAAATTAGACATGCATCTCACCATATCCATGTTAATTCTCATATATGCCTAAAAACCAAGACAAAATGACACACATCTTGTCATATCCATGTTTCTTTTCAGGAATATGCAATAACAAGAATGATATGGACAGGTATCTCACCATATAAAGGTTAATTATTAGGAATTACCAACACTGAGTATAAAACAAATAGGCTTTTCATCATATCCTGGTCAATTGTCCAGCATACCCAATACCAAGAACAGACCGAATTGGCATCTCACCATATACAGGTTGACAGTCACTTATCTCAATACTGAAGAAAAAATGAATAGGCATCTCACCATATCCAGGTTGATTGCAAAATATACCTAGCACTAAAATTAAAATGAATAGTCACTTCACCATATTCATGTTGATTGTCAGTTATATCCAGTACTGAGTATAAAATAGACTGGCATCTTACCATATCCAGGTTGATAGTTCATTATACACAACAGCAAGGTAAAAGTAAACAGGCATCACACAATATCCTGGTTGATCGTCATTTTTACAAACACTAAGTAAAATATGAATAAGCAGATCACCATATCCAGATTGATTACCAGATATGTCCATCACCAAACATACATAAACAAACTTCTAAAAAAAAAAAAAGTAAAATGAAAGTTATTGTGAAAATATCGAGGTAGATTGACATGTATACCTAACACCAAGAATAAATTAGACATGCATCTCACCATATCCATGTTAATTCTCATATATGCCTAAAAACCAAGACAAAATGACACACATCTTGTCATATCCATGTTTCTTTTCAGGAATATGCAATAACAAGAATGATATGGACAGGTATCTCACCATATAAAGGTTAATTATTAGGAATTACCAACACTGAGTATAAAACAAATAGGCTTTTCATCATATCCTGGTCAATTGTCCAGCATACCCAATACCAAGAACAGACCGAATTGGCATCTCACCATATACAGGTTGACAGTCACTTATCTCAATACTGAAGAAAAAATGAATAGGCATCTCACCATATCCAGGTTGATTGCAAAATATACCTAGCACTAAAATTAAAATGAATAGTCACTTCACCATATTCATGTTGATTGTCAGTTATATCCAGTACTGAGTATAAAATAGACTGGCATCTTACCATATCCAGGTTGATAGTTCATTATACACAACAGCAAGGTAAAAGTAAACAGGCATCACACAATATCCTGGTTGATCGTCATTTTTACAAACACTAAGTAAAATATGAATAAGCAGATCACCATATCCAGATTGATTACCAGATATGTCCATCACCAAAGATACATAAACAAACTTCTAAAAAAAAAAAAAGTAAAATGAAAGTTATTGTGAAAATATCGAGGTAGATTGACATGTATACCTAACACCAAGAATAAATTAGACATGCATCTCACCATATCCATGTTAATTCTCATATATGCCTAAAAACCAAGACAAAATGACACACATCTTGTCATATCCATGTTTCTTTTCAGGAATATGCAATAACAAGAATGATATGGACAGGTATCTCACCATATAAAGGTTAATTATTAGGAATTACCAACACTGAGTATAAAACAAATAGGCTTTTCATCATATCCTGGTCAATTGTCCAGCATACCCAATACCAAGAACAGACCGAATTGGCATCTCACCATATACAGGTTGACAGTCACTTATCTCAATACTGAAGAAAAAATGAATAGGCATCTCACCATATCCAGGTTGATTGCAAAATATACCTAGCACTAAAATTAAAATGAATAGTCACTTCACCATATTCATGTTGATTGTCAGTTATATCCAGCACTGAGTATAAAATAGACTGGCATCTTACCATATCCAGGTTGATAGTTCATTATACACAACAGCAAGGTAAAAGTAAACAGGCATCACACAATATCCTGGTTGATCGTCATTTTTACAAACACTAAGTAAAATATGAATAAGCAGATCACCATATCCAGATTGATTACCAGATATGTCCATCACCAAACATACATAAACAAACTTCTAAAAAAAAAAAAAAGTAAAATGAAAGTTATTGTGAAAATATCGAGGTAGATTGACATGTATACCTAACACCAAGAATAAATTAGACATGCATCTCACCATATCCATGTTAATTCTCATATATGCCTAAAAACCAAGACAAAATGACACACATCTTGTCATATCCATGTTTCTTTTCAGGAATATGCAATAACAAGAATGATATGGACAGGTATCTCACCATATAAAGGTTAATTATTAGGAATTACCAACACTGAGTATAAAACAAATAGGCTTTTCATCATATCCTGGTCAATTGTCCAGCATACCCAATACCAAGAACAGACCGAATTGGCATCTCACCATATACAGGTTGACAGTCACTTATCTCAATACTGAAGAAAAAATGAATAGGCATCTCACCATATCCAGGTTGATTGCAAAATATACCTAGCACTAAAATTAAAATGAATAGTCACTTCACCATATTCATGTTGATTGTCAGTTATATCCAGTACTGAGTATAAAATAGACTGGCATCTTACCATATCCAGGTTGATAGTTCATTATACACAACAGCAAGGTAAAAGTAAACAGGCATCACACAATATCCTGGTTGATCGTCATTTTTACAAACACTAAGTAAAATATGAATAAGCAGATCACCATATCCAGATTGATTACCAGATATGTCCATCACCAAACATACAAAAAAAAAAAAAGTAAAATGAAAGTTATTGTGAAAATATCGAGGTAGATTGACATGTATACCTAACACCAAGAATAAATTAGACATGCATCTCACCATATCCATGTTAATTCTCATATATGCCTAAAAACCAAGACAAAATGACACACATCTTGTCATATCCATGTTTCTTTTCAGGAATATGCAATAACAAGAATGATATGGACAGGTATCTCACCATATAAAGGTTAATTATTAGGAATTACCAACACTGAGTATAAAACAAATAGGCTTTTCATCATATCCTGGTCAATTGTCCAGCATACCCAATACCAAGAACAGACCGAATTGGCATCTAATAATAATAATAATA
>JAXCGZ010003198.1:10000-17500 GCA_037179515.1 Halocaridina rubra | reverse complement strand
CATATGTTCCTGTCCCATACCTCATCACCCATCAAACCTTTAGACCTCAGGTCGTCATTGATGCAATCCATCCACCTACGCTTTGGTCTCCCCCTCCCTCTCCTACCTTGTATATCCATTTCCATCACCCTCCTCCCAACATACTGTTCATCCCTCCTAACGACATGACCATACCATCTTAGTCTACTTTCTTGTATCTTATCTGATATCTCATTCTGCAATCATTACATTACTAAAACTCACATTACTTACGAAATTAGGTTAAATCTTGGATTTCCTTGTATTGCTTTCCAGCATCTTATCCATTGAACCCCGAACTGGAATCCAGACGTCACTGGAAAGAGAAAGACGGTTGTCACACCTATTTCTTTTTTCTTCTTGTGTGTGTGTGTGTGTATGTGTGTGTATGTATGTGTGTGTGTGTGTGTGTGTGTGTGTGGGATGTGTGTGTGCGCGTGTGTGTGTGTGTGTGTGTGGTGTGTGTGTGATTACCTAATTGTGATTACCTAATTGTGTTTACGAGAAAGACCCCAAAGCTCGTATCTTCCCGTCTCCTGATCGGTTTCATTTTGTACTTAGTGATACTTATCATACCTGTCCTTAAAACTATGGATTGAGATAGCATTAACTACCTCCTCGTGTGTGTGTGTGTGTGTGTGTGTGTGTGTGTGTGTGTGTGTGTGTGTGTGTGTGTGTGTGTGTGTGTGTGTGTGTGTGTGAGTGTGTGTTTGTGTTTGTGTGTGTTTTAGATACTGGCAACATGATTAATCGCAGCTTTTACGAGGCAGCAAAGATAATTACCAGTGAAAAACGTAAGTCTGGAAGCGACAGTCCTGACAAACACAGTTTCGATCCTACGGTGGCGTTCTAGGAAGAGCATCTGGCCTCTATCTCCCACCTCCAATATGTCTGTGTCGGCCCCCACTGAGAGGAGACTAATTGTGACCCAAAATAGCAAAAAAAAAAATTATGCAATTATATGTTTTTTAGAATTATGATGAAAATTTGTTTATCACATTAGACTTTCGTTTTAGTCATTTCTTACATGATTCATTCACAGCAAGGGCATGCACTCAGAATAACGATTACATCTGCCAAAACAAGTCCTTCGCAAGAAGGCAACCGTCCTAGCCCTTGGTAGAAAAGGGAGTCCGTGACGAAAAACCGGAACAACATTATATAATTCATTCACAGAGATGCTGAATACATCAGCTTTACAGAAAGATAAAAATATGCAAATTTAGACCCAACCTACTTATTATCTTTAGGGGTGATGATGATGATTCGGTTTTACGTCACGAACTCCCTTTTCTACTAAGGGCTAGGACGGATGCCTTCTTGAGAAGAACTTGTTTTGGCATGTGTAATCGTTACCCTGAGTGTATGCCCTTACTAACCTCAGTCCGTGACGGGGCGCGAACCCTCGACCTGCCGACACAGAGTCGCGGACGCTACCATTTAACCACGGAGACTACTACTTATTATTTTTAGGGGTACCATCAGGAAATTAAATAATAATAATATAATAATAATAATAATAATAATAATAATAATATAATAATAATAATAATAATAATAATAATAATAATATAATAATAATAATAATAATAATAATAATAATAATAGTAATAGTTTAAAGGACTGCATAATATTAAATTTTATTTCACAGCTAACGTTTAACGTCGAATTGAATTGACTAAGGGAACTTACCAGTGTCCCATTAGAACGAAAATACATTAATTCTATAACACATTAGCAAGGTTTGTTTGTTCCTGTTTTACGTCACTGACTCTCTTTCCTACCAAGGGCTAGCAAAGGACATTAGCTTAACCTAGACAATAGAAAAATAAAAGAATAAGACAAAATAGCTTTTGCGTTGAAAGATTGCTTTTGATATAATGATGCTAATGCCTTCCAGATAAAAAAAAATGGATAGAAAATTTTAGTTAAATCTAATATTCACTGTCATCTGTCTTCATCTTAACCATCAGCCCCATCCTCACTCTTCTTTGCTCGTGGGAATACGTATCATACCAGATATTTTTCACCAGTTAATATGCACGGGGATTAAAAGTCTCTCTCTCTCTCTCTCTCTCTCTCTCTCTCTCTCTCTCTCTCTCTCTCTCTCTCTCTCTCTCTCTCTCTCTCTCTCTCTCTCTCTCTCTCTCTCTCTCTCTCTCTCTCTCTCTCATCTCTCTCACTCTCTCTCTCTCTCTCTCTCTCTCTCTCTCTATCTATCTATCTATCTATCTATCTATCTATCTATCTATATATATATTATCTATGTATCTATCTATCTATCTATCTATCTATCTATCCGTCTATCTATCTATCTATCTATCTATCTATCTATCTGTCTATCTATCTATCTATCTATCTATCTATCTATCTATCTATCTACCTATCTATTATATTTTTCACCAGTTAATATGCACAGGGATTAAAACTCTCTCTCTCTCTCTCTCTCTCTCTCTCTCTCTCTCTCTCTCTCTCTCTCTCTCTCTCTCTCTCTCTCTCTCTTCTTCTTCTTTTTCTTCTCTCTTCTTCTTCTTCTTCTTCTTCTTCTTCTTCTTCTTCTTCTTCTTCTTCTTCTTCTTCTTCTTCTTCTTCTTCTTCTTCTTCTTCTTCTTCTTCTTCTTCTCTTTTTTTTATAATTTTTAGCCTGAGACTATTCCAGTCATTTAATAAATACAAAACATGATAGGTGTGTGTGTGTGTGTGTGTGATTACCTAATAGTGATTACCTAATTGTGTTTACGGGAAAGAGCCCAAAGCTCGTATCTTCCCGTCTCCTGATCGGTTCCATTTTATACTTAGTGATACTTATCATACCTGTCCTTAAAACTATGGATTGAGATAGCATTAACTACCTCCTCGCTTAGCCAATTCCAATTATCAACTACTCTTACACTGAAAAAGTATTTCCTTACATCCTGCAAAGAAGTTTTCTTACGAAGCTTCAAACTATGACCTCTAGTTCTAGAGCCAGCCATATCAAAATATCGATCCCTATCCACTCTATCATAACCATGAAGGAATTTAAAGACTGTCACCATATCCCCCCTCACTCTTCTAGCTTCGAGTGATGGTAAGTCTAATTCCCTCAGCCTCTCATCATAACTGAGATTGCGTATTTCTGGCACCAGTTTCGTGGCATGTCTTTGAACTTTTTCAAGCTTAGCTATGTGCTTTTTCAAGTGCGGATTCCAAAAGGGGGCTGCATATTCGAGTTTTGGCCTCACATAGGTTACATAAATATTTCTGAACATTTCCTTGTCCATGTGCCTGAAGGCTACCCTTACATTTGATAAGAATGCATATGCTGCCCTTACTATGCCATTTATATGTATTTCTGGAGACAAATCTGCCAGTATGTTTACTCCTAGATCTCTCTCATTTTCTGTCTCTTGAAGTTGTACTCCAGCCACCGAGTAGTCAAGCTTGGGCCTTCTTGCACTTGTACCCATTCTCATTACCTTACATTTTGAAGTATTGAATTTCATTAGCCACTTTTCTGACCACTCATGCAGATTATTTAGATCCTCCTGAAGTTCTCTACCATTGTTCTCGTTTTTTACTTTCTTCACAATCTTTGCATCATCTGCAAACATATTCATGAATGAATTTACAGACTCTGGTAGGTCATTTACATATACAAGGAACAAAAGTGGCCCTAAAACTGAACCCTGTGGAACTCCACTACTAACTCTTCTCCATTCAGACACTGAGTGTCTTACTCTAACCCTCTGTTCCCTTCCTTCTAAGTAAGTTTTTATCCATTCCAAAACATTTCCACCTATTCTAGCCATTGATTGCAGCTTCCTAATAAGTCTCCCATGTGGAACAGTGTCAAACGCTTTCTGGAAGTCTAGGAATATGCAATCTGCCCAGCCCTCTCTTTCCTGTAAGATTTGGCTTACCTCATCATAAAATTCTAATAAGTTTGTTACTGTTGATCTACCTTCTCTGAAGCCATGTTGCCTCACTGACAAAAAGTTGAAGGATTCCAAGTGAAGAGAGATATGTTTCCTTAGTAGTTTTTCCATAACTTTGCAAACTATGCTGGTCAAGGAAACTGGTCTATAGTTCAGAGCCGTATCCCTCCTTCCCTTTTTGAAGATAGGTATCACATTTGCTTGTTTCCAGCATCTTGGAATCTCCCCCGACTCCAGTGACTCCTTAAATATGATACTTAGTGCCACTGATATTGTGTTTGCGCATTTTTTAAGCACATGAGGGGATATGTCATCGGGACCTGTAGCTTTATGAACATCTAAATCCATCAGCGCTTTGCATACCTCTGTGGCTGTAAGGTTGATGTTCTCTAATACCGGCCCTTGAGCTTCTATCACTGCAATCTGAGGGGGTGGGGTATTTTCTACTGTAAATACTGACTGAAACTCCTTGTTCAATTCTTTGCAGATCTCTTCATCCGTCTCAGTGATGCTTCCATCCGCTCTCTTTAGCCTTAAAACCTGTTCTTTTACCTTCAGTTTTCCTCTGATAAAGCTGTGGAAAAGCTTGGGATTTTCTTTAGCCTTCCTGGTGATGTCCCTCTCATAGTCTCTCTCTGCCTCTCTCCTTTTACTTAGGTAGTCATTTCTTGCTCTTTTGTAGGTTTGCCAGGCATTTATGTTTTTTCTCCTCCTATACCTTTTCCAGCATTTGTCTCTCCACTCCTTAGCTCTTTTACACCCATTATCGAACCATTTCTCTCTGGCATGAATTACACCTACTTTGGTGACAGGTATGCAGCAATCTACTATCTTCCCATATTTCTCACAAAAGATGTCATACATTTCTTGTACAGATTTGTTGTAAAATAAGGTTCTCCAGTCAATAACTGCAAAAAGCTCATTCATTTTGATGTAATCTCCTTTCCGATAGTTCCTCCTCATGTCCTCAGTGCCTCTACTCTCAGGAAGAATATCTTCAATGATATACTCCATCAACAACACACAGTGGTCACTCTTTCCAATTGGTGGTTCATACTCAATTTTTTCAATATCCAACACATTATCTGTGAACACTAGATCAAGTAGTGATGGCTCATCCCCACCCCTGGCCCTTGTTGGTTCCATTACATGTTGGTGTAGGAAATTCCCTTGTACGCAATCTAGGAATCTTGCCCCGAATGAGTCCTCACCACTGTGTGGGTCAAGATTTATCCAATCTATCTCTTTATGATTAAAGTCTCCCATAATCAAAATCCTACATTTTTTTCCCGTGCCATGTTAACAACTGAGTTTATGACTTCAATAGTACCTATATGACTTTCCTCATAAACTTCAAGCCTATTTTGGTTCCTTGGTGGGTTGTATACAACAGTTATTATAATGCTCTCTGACCCAGTATTTATGCGAGCAACAAGAAATTCCTTGAACTCACTTTCTATAGCCAAGTTTATTTCTTCGACTTGAATCCTTTCACTTATGAGCAGTGCTATCCCTCCACCAGTCCTCTCAGATCTTTCAACCCTTAGTATTCTGAAACCCTTAGGAAAAACTGTGACACTGTTTATGTCCTCACTCAACTTAGTCTCTGTAATTGCTACTATATCTGCCTTACTGTTGTGAATCCTATCTTTTAATTCTACTGCCTTACCAGCTAATCCATCAGCATTTGTGTATAACAATCTTAATGAGGCCCCATCCCCTGATCTTCTGTCATTATCTTCTTTATCTCCCCTTTGTCTGGAAGAACTCTGTAATGAAAATTTTTCTTCTCTTCTTCATTTCTTTCATCATTTAACCTTCTTGCCTCTTGCAACAAGTTTTTGATCTTTCCCATCTCTTCCTGTGTTCTGTATTGTCTAATGAACACTTCTTTGAATTCTTGAAGGTCTTTTAGACTTTTTTTCTCAACAATATTTCCCTACATGTTTCCCCTCTCTCAAAGGTTACTTTTGTTGGTCTCGGCTTTCCTTCCCTCGAATATTTACCTAGTTGGTGTATGTTTACAATATCCTCAGGACCACATACTACTCCAAGCTTTCTTATCAGGTCTACAACCCTAGCTTTATTTTCTTCAAGTCTCCCCTGCCATGTTGGCTCCTGGGACTCGCTTATGCCTGAGATTACCACTGTCTTCTCCTTATCAAGTGCCTGTCTGATGAGTGGGTTTGCCCTTTCCATCACAACGTCTTTCATTTTTTCGATTACTGTCTCTTTATAGTCAACTGTTTGTATGTTTTCCAGTGCCACCACCTTTACAGCCTCTTTTACTGCCACATTCCCCTTTAGCGCATCAGCAAAGGAAGTTTTCATGGCATCATTTTCCATATTCAGCTCCTGGAACTCTTTTCTGAACTGTTCAATGTTTTCCTTAATCTGGACATTCCAAGCAGCAATCTCGTCTCTCTCAGAAGAGAGCAGTGAACTAACATCTAATTCCTTTAGGTTGTCATTCAGCTGTTTGTTTTTATCTTCTTGTTTAGAAAGTCTAGATTCTAGTTGACTCTTTTCCCCTTCCAGCTTTTTTATTCTTTTTTCTAGTTCCTTTCTCTCCTGCCCTTGTGCTTTATTTGCTTCCTCCAAAGATCTTATTTGCTCTCTGAGTGTTTCATTCTCTTTCATTTCTCCATCCATATTCTGAATTTTATCATCAAGGCTTATAACCATTTCCTCTATATTCTTGATTTTCTGTTTGAGTCTCCTGATGGCTACCCCTCCTACCGACCCATGGATGGGAGAGGTTTGGGACAGAGATGGCGTCATTTTTATGTTCTCCCTCTCACAGAATATAGAAAGAAGACGAGAAAGAGGAAAAAAAAGAGAAAAACTTTTAATTAAGCTTCACACCGAATTTTTATATCTCCATATAAGTGCTATTTAGTGACTCAGTTTATCTCTTTTCTGGTAACACACATCTTAACTTAAAAACTTGACCATGGTAATTTAAGGATAAAAAGAAAAAGAAAAAAGAAAATGCAACAAAACAAAAGTCAAACCTGAAGGAAAAATTCGAACCTGTGTCTGAGGTGGCACCCACCTGTTTCTGCTATATATTCTTCCTAACTGATAAACTCACTTGCTAACCAAGGTATGTTATCACAAGATTAGACTTTACATTTAACTCAATATATATACAAAATAAAAACAAAATAGTAAAAGAGAAAGCTAAAAGAAAAGCAAAAAAAAAAATGAAGAAAATAAGACAGCTGTACTACTTGGCAACTTAACTCAGTACTGTTGACAGGTGGATATTTTTTTTTTTACTTATTCAATTATTTCGTGTATCAAACTAACTAACAAGTTAATATAAATGGGAAGGATACTGATTTTAACAATATATGGAACCACAGGATCAGGTAAACGGCTTAAGAGCTTTCCCCAGTTTACACAAAAAATTAGGTAATGTGATGTGATGGCTTCACCTCTGGCAACTCTTCTAAATTTCCTTCAAGGCAGAACTGGACGGCAGCTTCTCTCTCCCCTCACGAAAAATGTTCTCAATTTTTTTTCCTTTAATATTTTGGACAGTCTCGTCATACAACAAATA
>JAXCGZ010003198.1:2500-5000 GCA_037179515.1 Halocaridina rubra | reverse complement strand
GTTCATGACACGTATGATATTAACAGATAATTACACTTTTAACGCTCTAATTAATTAAATTGAAATGTAGTTCGCAGCTCTGATTGACACAGCCTATTAATTAATATAACATCAAACGACACCGATTCAGAAGAAAAATTGAAGAACGGCCCTCGTGAGAGCGCTGCCAGTATCACTCAATCTTTTAAGAATAAAAGCTGTAGTTGATACCTCTTCATTACCCAAAATATTAATGACATTATAAACGTCTTAATACCTTAAACATACATATTAAACATAATATTAGCTTGGTGTGTGTGTGTGTGTGTGTGTGTGTGTGTGTGTGTGTGTGTGTGTATATATATATATATATATATATATATATATATATATATATATATATATATATATATATATATATATATATATATATATATATGTATATATATATATGTATATATATATATATATATATATATATATATATATATATATATATATATATATATATATATATATATATATATATATATATATATATATATATATATATGAGCATAGCATCAGAAATGACTGCATAATTTACAAGTCTCAAAACACTATGCCTCAAATATCCCCGCTGAAGAGTGGATAGAGAAAAGAGTCTCCCATCGAGGTAACAAATCTCTTTGCTGGAAATGGTTTTTGGCAAAATATTCTGATGACTTGGAGTGTAAGCTTCCGAAGGCAAAAAACCTCCATCGTCAGACAGATAAAGACACACTGGTGAAAATAAATGTCTTAGAAAAAAAGCACAGGCTCGGTAAAAATGCTTCTATAAAGGTCATAATATCCTGTCCTAAGAAACCAAATCAATTCTTACTATATTTTGGTGCTTAGTCATTGATGCCAGTGATTATTATGAAGAATGAGTATCTCTGTATACTTTATATATGAGCGTAGCATCACAGAAAACTGCATAATGTACACAAGTATCAAAACATTATGCCTCAATTATACCGTTAAATAGTGTATAGAGAAAAGCGTCTCCCAGCGCGGTAACAAATCTTTGCCAGAACTGACTTTTAGCAAAAGTTTAAGACCTGGTGTGCAAGGTTTCAAAGGCTACAAGCCTATATCGTTAGACAGTTAAATAAACACTGATGAAAAGAATTATCTTAGAAAAAGACGATGGGTCGGAAGCACTGTTTCCATTAGAGCCAGAATATCCTTTTCCAAGAGAAAGTCGTCAGAAGCCAGTGTTAAAGTCTTACTCTATCATGGCGTTTGTCCAAGACGTGGCTTAGTAGTCACCGTGGCTCAAACGGTAGCTTCCGCGACTCTGTGGCGTCAGGTCGAGGGTTCGCTCCCCGTCACGGTCTGAGGCTAGCAAGGGCATGCACACAGGGTAACGATTACATCTGCCAAAACAAGTCCTTCGCAAGAAGGCAACCGTCCTAGCCCTTGGTTGAAAAGGGAGTCCGTGACGTAAAACCCGAAGAAGAAGGTGTTTGTCCAAGGAAGTCAGTGATGTGTAATAAAAAAAAAAAGTGGTTCTGTTTACGTATTCTTGGAATATGATATTCAAGAAGAGTTGCCAAGAAGATGGAAAAAGGTCTTCCAATACAGCAACCAAATTTCTGTTTGATAAAATTCCCATTCAATAAGAATACGTTATAGGTGACACTTAATTTGATTAAGTCATGGTTTGTTCAAGCTCCTTTGACAAAACTGTCCAACAAAGACAGTTGGTTTAATACTAAAAAAAAAAACCTGTAAAACATTACATAATTGGCCTGTAGTGAACAGAGATTTCACAACTTAATTAAGACAGTACATTATTAGGAGTAATGTTTCAATAATTAGATTTATGAATAAAGCCTCTAGGGTGTTTGGAATGAGAAAAAGAAACACAGTACTAATAAGGGATAAGCAAATATTGAAAGGTTTCTGAACATTTTTGTATATAAAAAGAATCCTTCCATGATATTATAGGAAAGTACAAAAACAAAAAAACAAAAATACGCTTTTGTAAGTTTTTTGTAAGATCACAGAAGTAGGGAAGGCAGGTATTAGTGAGTGTATAATTCTAGTATTTCATGTTTTTCTTGCTTACTATTTTGTGAAAAGGGTTTTTATAATTCTGATATGGCAGTCAGGGGATCATTAACTAATTCCTGAATAAACATGACGCCTCTAGTCTCTGGAAACTAGTTCAAAATTGAACGTGATTCAGATAACAAGCTATAACAACTGGATATTTTTTGGTTAAGAAATTTACTGTTTGCAAAAGAAATTTCTTTTTTTCTACTATGCGTTCTCTGAGTTATCACACTTTGCTCGTCATGGTCTGAGGTTAGCAAGGGCATGCACTCAGGGTAACGATTACACCTGCCAAAACAAGTCCTTCGCAAGAAGGCAACCGTCCTAGCCCTTAGTAGAAAAGGGAGTCCGTGACGTAAAACCGGAACAAACAAACAAACTGGTAGAAATTGGCGTCGTTTGCAATTTTAATCAAGAGCTTCTAGGTTATGACTCTAGA
>JAXCGZ010003197.1:0-10000 GCA_037179515.1 Halocaridina rubra | reverse complement strand
ATATATATATATATATATATATATATATATATATATATATATATATATATATATATATATATATATATATATATATATATATATATATATATATATATATATATATATATATATATATATATATATATATATATATATATATATATATATATATATATATATATATATATATATATATATATATATATATATATATATATATATATATATATATATATATATATATATATATATATATATATATATATATATATATATATATATATATATATATATATATATATATATATATATATATATATATATATATATATATATATATATATATATATATATATATATATATATATATATATATATATATATATATATATATATATATATATATATATATATATATATATATATATATATATATATATATATATATATATATATATATATATATATATATATATATATATATATATATATATATATATATATATATATATATATATATATATATATATATATATATATATATATATATATATATATATATATATATATATATATATATATATATATATATATATATATATTATATATATATATATATATATATATATATATATATATATATATATATATATATATATATATATATATATATATATATATATATATATATATATATATATATATATATATATATATATATATATATATATATATATATATATATATATATATATATATATATATATATATATATATATATATATATATATATATATATATATATATATATATATATATATATATATATATATATATATATATATATATATATATATATATATATATATATATATATATATATATATATATATATATATATATATATATATATATATATATATATATATATATATATATATATATATATATATATATATATATATATATATATATATATATATATATATATATATATATATATATATATATATATATATATATATATATATATATATATATATATATATATATATATATATATATATATATATATATATATATATATATATATATATATATATATATATATATATATATATATATATATATATATATATATATATATATATATATATATATATATATATATATATATATATATATATATATATATATATATATATATATATATATATATATATATATATATATATATATATATAAATATATATATATATATATATATATATATATATATATATATATATATATATATATATATATATATATATATATATATATATATAATATATATATATATATATATATATATATATATATATATATATATATATATATATATATATATATATATATATATATATATATATATATATATATATATATATATATATATATATATATATATATATATATATATATATATATATATATATATATA
The DNA here is from genome assembly GCA_037179515.1 of Halocaridina rubra. Classification (NCBI taxonomy): domain Eukaryota; kingdom Metazoa; phylum Arthropoda; class Malacostraca; order Decapoda; family Atyidae; genus Halocaridina; species Halocaridina rubra. The sequence continues at coordinate 8,535 of JAXCGZ010003197.1, read as the reverse complement.
TATATATATATATATATATATATATATATAGTATATGTATATATATATATATATATATATATATATATATATATATATATATATATATATATATATATATATATATATATATATATATATATATATATATATATATATATATATATATATATATATATATATATATATATATATATATATATATATATATATATATATATATATATATATATATATATATATATATATATATATATATATATATATAAACCAAGTAAGGGCAATATATATGTGAAAACATGAATCATTTTTTACCCCGACTAGGGGTTGAACCTAGGACTTATAATTACTAAGTTAATTCGATACTAACTACACCACAGAAGGCTAAAAGGAATCCAACCTAATAGCTTATATGTGCTATACTTAGGAATGAACGCATTCTATCTGAATGCCACTATGTTCATATTACAGATTCCCTAACCTCACTCGCGGCTTCATTTTCGCATTTAATTAAATTCCCAATCTCATTCGGGCTAAACAATAACCAAATACGCACATTACATATGTGAAAACATGAATCATTTTTTCCGGCGACCAGAGCACCGAGTGAGGTTGGGGAATCTGTATTATGAACATAGTGGCATTCAGATAAAATGCGTTCATTCCTAAGTATATCAGATATAAAGTATAAGGTTGGATTCCTTTTAACCTTCTGTGGTGTAGTTGGTAGCGCCTTGACTTAGTAATTATAAGTCCTAGGTTCATGTCCCGTTCGTTTAAAAAATTATTCATGCTTTCACATATGTAACGAGCTTATTTGGTTATTGTGTAGCCTGAATGAGATTGGGAATTGAATTACATGCGAAAATTAAGCCACAATTGAGGTTGAGGAATCTGTAATATGAATATAGTGGCATTCAGATAGAATGCGTTCATTCCTAAGTATAGCAGATATAAGCTATAAGGTTTGATGCCTTTTAATCTTCTGTGTTGTAGTTGGTAGCGCCTTGACCTAGTATTTATAAGTCCTCGGTTCAAGTCCCGGTCGGGTTAAAAATTGATTCATGTTTCCACATATGGTATGTGCTTATTTGGTTATTGTGTTGCCCGAATGAGATTGGGAATTGAATTAAATGCGATAATGAAGCCACGAGTGAGGCTGAGGAATCTGTAATATGAACATACTGGTATTCAGATAGAATACGATCATTCCTAAGTATAGTAGATATAATCTATAAGGTTGGATCCTTTTAACCTTCTGTTGTGTAGTTGGCAGTGCCTTGGCTTAGTAATTATAAGTCCTAGGTTCAAGTCCTGGTCGGGGTAAAAAATGATTCATGTTTCCACATATGTAATGTGCTTGTTTGGTTATTGTGTAGACTCGAATGAGATTAGGAATTGAATTAAATGCGAAAATGAAGCCACGAGTGGGGTTTGGGGCTTCTGTAATATGAACATTGTGGCATTCAGATAGAATGCGTTCATTCCTAAGTATAGCAGATATAATCTATAAGGTTGGATTCCTTTTAAACTTCTGTGGCGTGGTTGGTATTGCCTTGACCTAGTAATTATAAGTTCTAGGTTCAAGTCCCGGTCGGGGTAAAAAAAACTATCAATATATATATATATATATATATATATATATATATATATATATATATATATATATATATATATATATATATTATATATATATATATATATATATATATATATGTGCGTTTGTGTGGCAGTGTGTGTGTATACATATAGATTTTTCCATTCCCCTTGCAAGGGGGTGGCTGATCTAATGAACACACATTCACCACGATCCACCCATACCTCAACCACTCTTCATTGTTCCTTGTGTACAAAGAGAGTCCATATTCTCCCCTTTAGTATCCTGATTGGGGAATCTGCAAGGTAGGCGGGTATGGATATTCATCACCGATTCCTGACAGATGCAGTTGGTTTACCCCAACCGTTTCATGACATGGTAAATTATTTCACAGCCATCCATCTCAGTTTTACTGACCTAGCATGTGCGAGAAATCCCATTGGTCCGTGTTACCATCTCATATTTTTCCTATGCTCATTCCTATCTCTTGTAAGCTCTCTTCCTTGCACCACTGACATTCCACGTGCATTCAGTGCCCTTTTCACGGCATTCATTTATCTCATTCTAGGGGTACCTCTTGGATTAACTCAAAACACTTTTGCACTCTACACTCTTTTTGTTCATCACTCATCCTTTTTATATGACCAAGCTAACTCAATATTCTTTGATCCTACCTATCCCACAGCTTTCTTTCAACACTCGTTCTCTGTCTAACATTCTCTTTTCTTACTCTATATTTTGTAGATGCATCAATCATACTTCTCAAATGTCTCTTTTCCTTTTTGTTAATCTCGCTCTGTTTATCATCTCTTGCATTCCAAGTCTTTTCTGCATACAATGCGGTCGGTACAATGACAACTCTATTTATTCTTATTTGTGCATTCATTACCAAATACCTATTTCTCATTACACTTTACAACCAACCTATACATCTAATAAATTCTTCCACAATGTGACTTACATCCGATTCCACTCATCTAATCCTTGATATCTATGACCCAGATGTTTAAAGCTCTCAACTTTTTTCAATCAACTCCCCATTTCCTCCTACATTCAATCTGCCAATATTAACATTCCTCAAGCATCTTATGACTTTACTTTTACCAATATTCACCCTCAACTTCCTTCTTTTACACACCCTAACAGACTCAGTTACGAAATGATTCAGTCTATTTTCTGTGTCAGCCACCAGTGCCATGTCATACTCGAATAGCTATTGACACAGTTTCTACAACCTTCCATACTTACCCACTAATTCCCAGTCTCTGTCTTTTTTTATGTCTGTGGCACCAAGACAGGCAAGAAAACTGCCCTCATAAATAAAGGCCCGAGCACAAAGATAATATTAATACAAAGAAAAAGTAAAAGGTTAAGGAGAAAGTAGAGAAGAGGTACTGATATGCAATAAGAAAATGACAGTCTGAAGGAATAGTCGAAGTACTGAGGACCTATAGAGGTGGTAGAACTAGGCCCTGAGATGGTAATAGATCTGTTTTTTGAAGGTAGATAAGTTATAAAAATTAGGAAAGAAAGAAGGTGGAAGAGAGCTCCAGAGTCTGGAGGTAGCTGGGAGAGGTATTCCCTGCACCGACAAATCCACGAGCTACCAAAAGCCACACAGTACCTATGAGTCAGGGACACTTGGCGAGCATTATGCAGATTCGGCAGAGGGCTAGGGATCCAACTCGCTAACTCATCAGAGCAGCGATGGAAGTAGTAGCGATAAAAGAGTGAAAGGGATGATACCTTACTATGGAAAGAAAGAAAATCCACATTTAAAGTAAGAGAAGAATCATTAATGAGTCTGACTGCCTTACATTCAAAGAGATAAGTATATGAAAAAGCACCCCAGATGTGCAAGCAGTATTCTAAGCAGGGACGGATAAGACCATAATAGATTATAAATAACTGGAAAAAGGAAAGGTAATGACAAAAACGAAATAGAACCCCCATTCCATATACATGCACATTAAACAACCATGTTGACATTACACAACATTGATATAACCCTATATTTACCTCAAACCAATAACTCAAGCCAGTGACATATGCTCAAATACTCATCTAAAAACACTCCACTGCAATCAACAAATTTTGACTTATACCATGCATTCGCAACACACTCTACAAGCTCTCTCTATAAACCCTGTCATGCACTTTTTCTAAGTCCATAAAAGCCCAAAATTGTCCCTACCTTTCCCTGGGAACTTTTCACATGCCTGTCTTATCACAAGCACATGATCCACACATCCTCTCTCTCTATCCTGAACTCACACTGTTCTTTCCCTGTCAGTCACTCAATGCATTTCCTAATTCTCCCAGTTAACACTCTTCAAAATACCTTACCTACAACACTCAACAAACTAATTTCTCTAAAACTACTGTGTTTATACTTATCTCCCACCCCTTTATAAAGTGTAAGTACACATGTACTCCTCCAGGCAACTGGGATTTTGACAATCCTGAAACATGCATTTAAGAACCAAATCAACCATTATATTAATCCCTTCCTACCTTTTGACGAGCATTCAACCTGGTGATACTCTGCCCAATCTCTCTCATTTTTATTCCGTCTACTAGGAATTGCCCATCTGCTCTTTTCACCTTCTCCTCCCTACCAGACTCATCTTTTCACACTCTTTACATATCTCCAAAAAATATGTTTATTCCTTTCAAAGTTTTCAGAAAAGCAACTACTCCACCTTGTATCTGCTTCTCTCTTTGCCATCTTTACAGCACTCTTCATTAACCTCCTCTTTGTAGTGTGCCTTTCATATGCGTGTACATTACCTATCTGCTACCATTCCTGGAATTCCTGGCTCTTTCTAGCCACCACTGTACCCACCTCCTCATTCCACTATTTACTACCATTCCTTTTACTTCAATCTGTTAGTCTCCTTCCGCACACACTACCTGTGCACTTTTCATAACTTCCTCCTTGAAATAATTCCATTCTTTTCCACTTCCACCTTCACTCTCTCTTTCACTGCATTCCACATATTCCTATGACTAGCCTTAAATTCACAGTCTTTCTCTTTCTTATTCATTTCACTCACTTTTAGTACCACTCTTTCTCACTCACTTCTCCTCTGTCTGCACTTCCCTCCCACTCACATCCTACTTTCCACTAAATGAAAATCCGATATTCCATCATTAGCTCCTCTTAAAACATTCACAGTTAATGCTCTTCCTATCATCCTCCTGTCAACCACAACATAATCCATAAATGATCTGTTGAAAGACTACGACTGAAGGTATTAGGATGCAACTAGGACTGGCCCAGACAGTTCTAGGATCAGTCTCCCTTCAGAACGGTTCTTTCCTCATGCCTACATCTACACTGAATATTCTGGCGTATTCATTACACATCTCTTGTATTCCATTACATTTGACAAGTCACAACATTTCCCACATCTGTCTCTTTTACTTTCTTTTTCCTCACATTTGTTATTATTTATGGAAGATCCACAGCTAATGGACCCCGGTACTCGGCATAGAATGGTGCGAAGAATCTCCGGGGATTGTGCTGACTCCTCTATTGGCTTAAGGGCAGACGCACCTGGTGGTAGTAATGGTTCTGCCCTTAACCTTGCACCTCCCAATAGATCTGCTTCTTTCACTCTTCACTATTCTATAATTCTTGGGCTGAACTCTAATCTTTCGTCTGTGGAACAGCACTTGGGCACTTTCCTCCCTAACCTCCTCCTCCTATCTAAAACTCAGCTGTCTATACATGCTTCCACTGACCCATTTCAAATCTCTCACTATAATCTGTATACTCGTTTTCGTTCCAAAGGTGGGGTCTGTGCATACTGCAACACTAACACTCCTACTGCGAGGCTCATGGACCTTGAATCTTCTGACTTTGATGTTCTCTGGCTAAAAGTCTATCTCTCCACTACCACTATCTTCCTTTGCTTCTGCTACTGTTTTCCAAACTCCACCGAGTTTGTGTCTTTCTTTGAATATCGTCCTCGTGCCATGGGTCCTTGATATCTTCTCACCCACATGCCGAAGTTCTCTATATTGGAGACTTCAATGTACACCACAGTGAGTGGCTTCATTCTTCTCACTCTGATGTGGGAGGAAGCGAGGCCCTTGCTTTCTCTTTTACTCATGATCTGGAACAAATTATCAAATATCCTACTCACGTTCCTGATCGTCACAAAACATGCTGCAAACACTCTTGACCTATTTTTTGCTTCTAACCCTTCAAACTACTCTTATTCTGTGCTTTCCCCTCCTGGTAAATCTCCCCCACCACCAAGCCCTCCTACTCAGCGCCGCCTTTGGCACTTCGTGCGTACCCAACATGAAAATTTGCATAACTCTTTCTTTCACTTCGCATGGGATGACTACTGCTTTCGGTCCCACTACCCTGATTAGGTAGCTCTAAAAGTTGCCTAGATCATGACCTCGGGAATGGAGGCGTACATCCCCTCTTCTACAAAAACTTTCTCTCCCCCTAAACCTTGGTTTGACTGTGCCTGCTCCATGGCTATCCAGGCTAGGAATCAGGCTCACCGATCTTACCTAGCCTCTCCTTCCGATTTAACTCTCTCTGCTTTTATTATAGCTAAGAATCGCTGTACTGCTCATATTTGAAGGTCTAAGGCATTCTTTATAAGAAGGAAAGTTGATGACCTCAACTCATCTCCCAATGACAAATGCTTCTGGTCCTTAGCCAAAAACCTCTCCAAAAACTTCTGTAACTCAAACTTTTCACCTCTCATTCCTTCTGATGGTTCTATAGCTTGCTCTCCCGCTGATAAAGCCACTCTCTTTGGCTCTCATTTTTCTGCCAACTCTTCTATCAACGATTCCAATGCACCTGTTCCTCAGTCTATACCCCTCTCTAACCCTCCCTTATCCTTTCTTCATGCAAAGTTCACGAAGTTCTTGGCTCGTTAAAGACGAACAAGGCATCTGGTCTCGATGTTATCCCTGGAAGGTTCCTTAAGGAGTTTGCAGATGAACTGGCTCCCGTGCCTTGCCGGCTTTTTCACTTCATTCTGTCAACCAGTATGCATCCTTCATCTTGAAAGCATGCTCTAGCTCATCCTATTCTTAAGAAGGGTGACAGCTCTATTCCTTTTAATTACCGACCTATTGCCATAACCTCCTCTATTGCTAAAGTTTTCAAAAATTTGCTCAATTCTCAATTCTTGAAACGCCTTGAATCTAACTCACTTATCTCCGATCACCAGTACGGCTTCCGCAAGGCAAGATATACTGGTGATCTCCTGTCCTATCTTACTCAAGTATGGTCATCTTTTCTGAGGAACTATGGGGAATCCTTTGTCATCGTACTTGATATCTCTAAGGCTTTTGACAGAGTCTGGCACAAGTCTCTATTGGCCAAACTCCCTGCATATGGCTTTACCCCTTCTTTCTGTTCTCTTATTTCCAGTTTTCTTACTGACCGTTTTATATCTGTAGTTGTTGATGGCGCGGCATCTAACCCTTTCTCTTTTACCAGTGGTGTTCCAAAGGGCTCTGTTCTCTCACCTACTCTGTTCCTTCTCTTCATCAATGATCTTCTACAATCCCCATCTTCCTCTCTTCTTCATGCCTTTGCTGATGATACTACCCTTCACTTTTCCTCTGCCTTTTCTTTACAACCTTTATCTGTTACTCGTAATCAATCTTGTATCACTCTTTCTTCTACTCTTATATCCGATTTGCAGAGAGTATCTGAGTGGGGCACTCAAAATTTAGTTAAATTCAATATGCCTCCAAGACACAGTTTCTGGCTATCTCTTTATCTTCTTCTCCTGATAACCCTATTGTCTTTGAAACTAATGAAATTTACCCTCTTAACTCCATCAACATATGAGGAATCCACATAGCATCTAACTTGTCTTGGAGGAATCACATAATCCAAATTTCTAAATCTTCATCCAAAAAATTAGGGGTTTTGTTTCGTTTTCGTTATTTCTTTTCCTCACTGCAGTTACTTGAAATTTACAAAAATCTTATCCGCCCCTGCTTAGAATACTGCTCACACATCTGGGGTGCTTCTTCCTTTACTTATCTTCTTGATAGGGTTGTATCTAAGGCAGTCAGACTCATTAATGATCCTTCTCTTACTTCTAACCAGGATTCTCTCTCTCTTCGCCGTAAGGTATCTTCCCTTCCGCTTTTCTATCGCTACTACTTCCATCACTGCTCTGATGAGTTGGCGAGTTGCATCCCTCCTCCACTGCCGAGGCCGCGAAACACTCGCCAAGTGGCCTCATCTCACAGGTACTGTGTGGAGATTTGTAGCTCGCGGTTTGGTCGGTGTAGCGACTGCTTCTTCCCATCTACCTCCAGACTCTGGAACTCTCTTCCTCCTTCTGTCTTTCCTAATTCTTATGACCTTTCATCCTTCAAAAAGCAGATCTATGGTCATCTCAGAGCTTAGTCCTCCATATCTCTGGGTCCTCTTTACTTTGACTGTTTTTTTCTGTCTGTCGTTTTCCTTTGTGTGACATTACCTCATCTCTGCCTTGTCCTTAACCTTTTTCTTTTCCTTCATCTTAGTATTTTCTCGTGCCCAAGCCTTTGTTTATGAGGGCAGTTTCTGCCTGTCCCGGTGTCACAGTCTTAAAAAAAAAAAAAAAAAAAAATAAAAAAAAAAAAAAATATATATATATATATATATATATATATATATATATATATATATATATATATATATATGTATATATATATATATATATATATATATATATATATATATATTATATATATATATATATATATATATATATATTAATATATATATATATATATATATTATATATATTATGTATATATATATATATATATATATATATATATATATATATATATATATATATATATATATATATATATATATATATATATTATATATATATATATATATATATATATATATATATATATATATATATATATATATATATATATATATATATATATATAAGTCCTAG
>JAXCGZ010003196.1:0-20410 GCA_037179515.1 Halocaridina rubra | reverse complement strand
TTTTCAAGAAACCCACTTAACTGATTTGCAACAATCTTTTCAAGTATCTTTGATAAAATTGGTAGTAAAGAGATTGGTCTATAGTTAGAGACGTCGTCAGGATTTCCATTTTTAAAACCAGGAATTACATGGGGATTTTTCCATAAATCTGGGTAGATATTGGTAACTATGGAAGTATTGATTATTACCGTCAGATAATAAGCTATTACAAATAATGAATCTCTAATAAAACGAAAACAAATTCCATCTGATCCATATGCATTAGAGTCTTTCAGATTTTTTATTACTAAGATTACTGTATTACAATCTACTGTAGTAGGGTTAAAGACATCATTACTTCTATTGAATGCACTATGTTCTTGAACATTATTATTATTATTACTACCATCATCACTATTATCATTACCATTACTACCACCATCATTATTATTTACACCATTATCAACATTTTATTATTATTACTACTACCATCATCATTATTATTACCACCATTACTATTATTGATTTCATTTATTATTTCTTTTTTTGTTTTTTCAAAGGTTTTTTTCCCCACTTCAGCGAAAAAATTATTGAACTCTTCTGCTTTAGCACTTACATCTACCTCATCGGGTATAATTGATATGTTACTACTTTTATTACAGTTATTGGAAAGCATGGTTTTAGCAATTTTCCATGTATCAGAGATATTGCCTTTAGCGTTTTGAAATTCATTTTTGTAATACTGTTTCTTACTGTTACTTAATAATGATTTTACTTGTTTCTTATGCTCTGTAAACTTTTCTCTTAAAGGGATATTATCTCTTTGTAGTTTTACTTCATTTTGTAAGGCTGAAGTTTTGGTTGCATAGATAGCTTGTAGAGTGAGTGTGTGTTTTTATCCTTCATTCTTGTTCAGTATATCTCTTAAGGCTGCTGCTTCTAAGATATATATATATATGTGTTTTCTTTTGACTCAAAAGATATCGTTACGGAATTTTTCCCAATTGCCTGAGAAGTGGAGTGACGGTAAAGAATGAGAGAGAGAGAGAGAGAGATTTTTGTTTGTTCGCCATTTCTCTCTCAATATATATATATATATATATATATATATATATATATATATATATATATATATATATATATATATATATATATATATATATATATACATACATGAGAGCTTTGGGACAGCAGTATTGCTCTATATCTTAAACCGAGTTGGTAATGATTCAAGCGACTCTACGTATCTAATGATATGCTCACAGAAACTGCTTAGTTGGCAAAGCTATCTGGATAGGTACCCCACTACTGTTTTTCAGTCTCACGATGCATCTCCTACTTTATAGCGAACTTACTGTTATGGCAGTAGAGTATTACCAATTTTCCCCTTCAATTTGGCGCCTACTTACTGGACTTCGAGTACATATTTGCACTTTATGTTTGGTTAACGTCGTGTGTTGTACCAATCCATTTTCATGCAAATAAATGCACGACTTTTCTAAACTCTACGGTCGAATGTTTATATTGGGCGTAATTGAAATATATTTTCTCCCAAATGACGTCCCAATGTCTGTACATGCACTGTAATTTTTTTATTTTTTTAAATCTGTAAGTGTGGATGGCGAAGTAAAGAAGCATGTACAACCCTCTCGAGAGTGGAATACGAGACCTCCCGTGTCCTCTCTTCCCGCCTATCTTGCTTCATACTATCTATCCATGTTTAATCGGGGCTTTTTATTCGCCCTTTTGTGTAACTGTATTCATCTTTCTTTGTATCGCTTATTTTGAAAATACCATATATGCCACGATATGGCATTGGTATTTATTTTTTCTAGACTTGAGTTAAGGCAGATCTCATGCTATCCGCAAAACCTGGATTTTATTTGGTGTTCAAATCTTTCAAGAAAATCAGTTTCTAATATAACGAATGAAGATAGACAAAAGATGAATAGAGCTTAATATGAATAATGATAAATAATGTTGTTTTTTTTCTCTCTCTTTTGAAAGGATATTCAAAGACCCAGACGCATGCATACATAGAGAGAGGCTGAGTCAGAGCATACTCCCATTTCACCAGAAGAGAAGACACTCTATCCCCACCATACCATTTAGAAAATTCAGTATTTAGTCTTGGATGTACCCGTAATATGTGAGGATAATATTTTCAAGGGTGATGTGTGTATATATTTATACTTCTTTTTTTTTTAAATCAAGAATTCTGATGTGTCATATTGTAGAGAATTCTCTGCCATTCGTATTTGTCAGTTCGTTTCCATTCGTGATCGGTATCTTGTAATTCCAAGTCAGATTTTTCATAGACTTAAATATGGCCTCCTTCTTTGCCTTGCCCCACCGAGTCTTTTAAGTTTGCCCTTGGACTCGTCCCCCTTTATGAAGGGGATGACGCCCTTTGCATATGGAGAGTATAGTAAAAGAGAGTCTCGTTGAAGTAAAGAAAGCATCATCGCATAAACTAAAAAAAATGAGCTGACATTTTTCTATCGATCGAATAGTCAGTTCGTCGCATTGTGTAATTTCTTGAACTCGTGGTTTGGTGGAGGGGAGAATTAAGACTTCGCTGGATATCAGATATATGTCAAAAGTCTTGGGTATGGTCTGAAAACTTTGAAGTTTATGGTCTGGGAATTGTTTGTTTTAAGTGATATTGAAAACTATTCTATTTACTTTCCTGCTTATTGTTTATGGGTTTGTTTAATATTAATTGTGCAATTATGTTTGATTTTACTCATCTCTTATAATTTATGACCTTAATGTTAATTAATTTTATTTAGTGAGAACCAGTGTAAATTTGATATGAATTTATTTGAAAATATTGTGATTTGGTGGCTAGCCTGACCACCATCACTGGAGTCGTAAATTGGGATAATTAACTAGTATTACTGTTTCACCTTGAACCGTACATATTTGAAATGATGTTTACGCTGACCTTGCTGAGATAACAGGGACTTTTACATCAGGGACGTCATCTTTATTATTATCATTATTATTATACGCAAAGAAGCCCGTGATGGATTCCATTCTGCGATCTAAAAATTGAATAAATTCTTTATGATTTTCACAGAAATTCAAATCAGAAGTTCTTCAAACGTGATTTTATTCATTATATTTTTCTTAAACTATATTACTAAATAATCTAATTAGTTACTTAACTGCTTTTCGCAATTTTTATGTCACTATTAGTCCCTGAGGGAGGGGGACTAGAACACTTCCTCTTGTGTTCCCCTGCGTGTCGTACGAGTTGACTAAATGGGGCGGAGCAAGGGTCTGGGAATCCCCTTCTCCGTACCTTCTCTTCCCAAAGAGTTAAGAGTACAGTATCTTGTATTGACTCAACCACTTTCCTTATTATAAGGGGGCAAAAGGCCTCATGTATATAGATAGTAGTAGTAGTCTTAGTTTTGAAAGGTCATAACCAGCAGTGATGTTATTAAAACCGAAAATCCAGAACCTTTGAAATTATTTTCCCACCATTTGCATAGTAGACGTGATCGTTTGATTCGCTCGGGGTCTATACGAAGGACAGCATTGCCGTGTTTCGTATCCCGGTATGCCTAGGAAGGGATGATTTAGAATGATTACTGTGAAAATCTGTATCGATGAGACATAGTTTTCCATTCTTATTTTCTAACGTGTAGCGTTGTCTGTTGAATAAGGATAAAGTTTGAATAGTGTCTGTGTCTTAGGTTGAGGAATGTCTTCTTTTATATTTAGGGGATAAATGCCATATCTATTCTTCCTTATTCAAGTATTCCGTCAACACGGTCTCCCTCATTTATAATTTTTATTGGATTCTAATTGATCATAGGGACGTGTACAAGCAGGGGCTCTTTGAGCTGCATCGAGGGACATTGTTACATTGTCTTTCATATTACTTCTACAGTAACACCGAATTAATGAGTTAAATGTGAAATAAAAAGAGTATCATGATAAAGCACAGATGACGCCTACCACGTGCTGTTGTGTATGAGAGACTGCCATCATCTGGAATGCCCTTCTTGTCGAAAGTGGCGAGTTAAAGCGATAGGGAAACGGTGTCTGCCAACTGTTCTCTCTCTCTGAGCCTATAGATATGAGAGTGGACGGGCAAGCAACGATGACTGCTATGTTTTACGACTTTTGCGGTCATTGTACTTTTATGCATGGGGGGGGGGATATCGCATTTGTTTCATTATGCGCGCGCCCCTACACACACACACACACACACACACACCAAGTTTTCAGAGGAAGGAACTTGTCGAAAATTGACCCGCCATTGTACTGATAAATATGGCGACAGAACGGATGAAAAAAGGTCATGACTTATGGGGATTATGACGCTTGGGAGAAAAGTGAATGAAGAATAATGATAATAGGTAAAAAGAGGGGTATCGATCCCCTCGCATCTGCGTCGTGTAGAGACGTAGTAGTTGTACGTCGTCGTGTGTAACGTACGAATGGGGAAAATAAGGAGACCAGTAATTGCATCAGATGACGAAAGCTACTCAAGAGGAGAGGAGGCCTCTCGCTCAGATGCCGTCGTTCATGAACAAACAAACAAATAATCACCGCATGAGTCGTGTAGAGATACCTGGAAAAGGGGTAAAACTCAAGATTGGAATAAACAAAAAACTAGGTGTTTGAAACGTGAGGAAAAGCAACAACGAAAAGAGAATAACGGGAGGAAAACTATTATTGTAGCTAGGACATGAGCTACATAGAAGGCATTTATGAAAGTTAAGCTTTAAATCAAGGTTTATTCACGCAAGCAGTAACGCCAAGGAGAGAGAAACTTATACATCTCTAATAATAATAATATTAAAAATTAACGAAGGAAATTAAAGTTGGCCTGCTTGGAATTAGCAATGGCATAGAGGAAAGAGGAAGATATCGAACTCTCCTTGGGAAGAGAGAGAGAGAGAGAGAGAATTACGTACAAGAAGGTAGAGATAAAAAACTTGAACACAAGGAGAGAGAGAGAGAGAGAAGCTTGTGGAAGGAAACAGAAGTTAATAAAAACAAATCCACAGGGCTGAAAAGAAATGTGTAAAAATAGCAGCATCATGGTTAGCTGAGATAAGAAAAGCGGAAGAAGTCATAACAAAAGAAATACATAAAGCAGGACGAGAGATTTGCATGAAAACAGCCAAACGTGTGAAGTGGTAGTAGTACGTATGATCCTTTTCTCACTCAGGCGGAGCAACTGAGAGAGAGAGAGAGAGAGAGAGCGCGCGCTCCGTCCAGCCTGGTGGAGAAAGCAGAGAAATGTGAGGCAAGAAAATCCCGACGAGAGAAGAATGAGCAATGAGTAGAGGAGGGTTGTGTTGGGGGTCTTGGGGAAGACATACAACCATGTTGGGGGGTTGTAGCTAATTCTGGGGGGAGGAGAATGTTTGGGATGTGGGGGCTACGGGTTGGGATGGGTGGTAGGATGTGGCTCCGTTTTGGAAGGGAGCGGACGAGGATCGGATGGGACGGGGTCTCTCCCAATGGGAGTGAGGAATATATACTACTACGACGCGGGATAGGTAGTGTGGTGGTAGAGACCGTGGGAAGAGGTTGTTGCCGTTCGACTCTCACCCAGTCTTGCGCGGAATCGCTCCTTAGGGAATTATTGAGTGTGGTGTAACTGTTAGTGATATTTGTGAGGAACTACAGGAATGATATTAAAAACGTCTGTCACGAGTGATGGTGACCTCAAGGAAACGCATAGTTGGTGTGGGGACGGGGGTCGCGCGCGCCCTCAACACCAACCCCGAAATCGTGGTGGCCATGTTGTATGTGGTGGCGGAAGTGTAGGGAGGAGGAGGCGAAGGTGGCATCCTCTGGTTATGGGGAGATTGTGGGTCCCTAACCATCACCACCACACAAACCATTGTCGGCCATATCTACTGATCTCTTCCCATCGCTGTGCACATCGAAATCGTCCTGCTTGATGATATATATATATATATATATATATATATATATATATATATATATATATATATATATATATATATATATATATATATATATATATATATATATATATTAGACTTTTGAATCAGATGTATCGTGGTGCTTCAGGCAGTGTGACGTCGTCCCTTCTTGCCATGCGAACAGGGATGTGAGTGAGTGTGTGGGGAATAGACCCACGGAGGAGAGAGAGAGAGCTTTTGGGGTGTTGCCACTAGGCCTAGGTGAGGATCCATGGGTTTGGGGTGGTGGAATGGGCCTCCTTCCTGCCTCGCTGGTTGATGTTGGCCGTGGCGGTTGGTGTCGCATACACACATGTATGCACTTACAAACGCAGCTACGCAGGCCCATGCCCCTTTTACCACCATCGTCCGTCCGTCCATCCATCCATCTATCTCTTCTCCAACATTTTTCACGCCACCGTCTTCCTCCATATCAGCTTTAAAATTACTGCTTTTTATTTTCCTCCGAAGAAAAGACCGTCTTTTGGAATGGCCGGGGTATTTTATCCGGCTTCGCGGGTGTGGTTCTAATTTTATGAATGGTGAAAAAATTTTGAATTATTTTTCTTAAAAAAAAAAAATTGAATTTTGGTAACGATTTTTCCCCTGTGAATGTGAAACATCCTTCTCAATTGTCTATATTGCTGTTCAGAAGTGGCACAGTGAGTGCGGCGTATGTGTTGTATGAACTGAGACTTCGTGTACATATCATAGAAATGACAATAATAACCGTCATTATTTTATCATGCGGATTATTGGGCGGCTAGTATCATAAAGTCACCACGTGGGGAGAAAGGTGTGTTACATTCCTCCCTTTCCACCGCCTGTGGACCATGCCTTCCCCTCCTCCTTCCCCATCTCTCCCTCACCCATAGCTCCGACAACAAGGTCAGTCACAGATAAGTATTGTGATGTTATTTGTCTTGGGCTACTTATGTAGCTGAGAACCGAAGATATACTAGTGATGATTATCACCCATTGAATTAGTAATATTAAAAGTTACAAAAACTAATGATTAACAACATAATGTGGCGCTAATGAGGTAAATCAAGAGTAATTTTGTAATATGAAATCATACGTTTCCTCTTAACGGGGCTGGGTATGGATTGGCATGTATTTTTTTTTTAATGAAAAAACAACAATTACATAATGAAGTTTGTAGTTTATAGGCCTTTATTATCATTATTTGGCCCACAGTGACCTGAAATTTCCGATTGCAAGCTTTTTATATTTGGCTTCAACCTTTTTGAAATCTGCGGTTGATTAAAGGCTGTCGATATTCTCATTCTGTTTAAGGATAATGAATAACGCTTCGATCATTAATTACTCGTTGCAACTCCAGCGATTTTTTGTTAATTTTTTTAGGGATATAAAATACTAAATCTCATACGGACGCGCAGTCTTTCGTTGAAATGATTTCTTATTACCTCCCAATGGTTCGGGTTGCGACTCAGAAGACTTTGGCCCGATTTCTTAAACAGCGTAAACCTAGCATACCATATTGTTAGTTAGCTGGACACATAAATGACTCTCATAAACGCATCTGACGCGGTTCTGTGTATGCCCTAGCCATGCACGGAACCGCATCAGATGCGTTTATGAAATTCATTTGTGTGTTAACTAACTAACAATATGGCATCCAAGGTTTCACACTGTTTAAGAAATCAGGCCTATCTGTGCAGGTCTCAAGTGTCAATCCAGAAAGTAATCGTGCATAACTTGGCTTAATATAATTTTTGTTTTGAAGATTATTATCATTGTTTTAAGACACCGGTTATTGATTACTGCTGCTACTATTGCACAAACAACAATAATAATGATAATTGTAATTAATATTTTTATTATTATTATTTTTATTAGTTTTAATTTTCTAGAGCCCAGAGAATAGATATATTATGCACGTACAAAATCTTTTATATATTTTCATTTGAAACAAATACTATTTTGAATGGAGTTTAGACGAAATATACCTAATAATAGTAATAATAATGGTAACGGTGATGACTTAGTGAATTGCGGAGTTATTTAGGGTTAAGATTTTAGTGCAGAAAGGTGTATTGCTCTATATATATATATATATATATATATATATATATATATATATATATATATATATATATATATATATATAGAGAGAGAGAGAGAGAGAGAGAGAGTAGGAAAAGCCCATTAAATAAAACAACGATATATATATATATCCATATATATATATATATATATATATATATATATATATATATATATATATATATATATATATATATATATATATATGCCTTTGCTTTTCTTGCGTGGTTTTCTTGTATTTCTTTTTCTTGTTTACTTTTCAATATTAATGCTTTTATTTATTTTGTTTATTGATTTTATTTTATTTGGTGATTTTTTATTATTATTTTCCTCATGTTATAAGATTTTTTTTGCGTTTTTTTTTTTTTTTTTTTTTTTTTGCAAGGGTCATGCTCTGATACTCTTCCCTAATTGTATCGTTAAATTGTCGCTGTTATTATAAGAATACCCTCCCTGACGCACACATGTTGCAGTATTTGCGTATAAAGAAAAGCTATTCCATTTACCTCATTTGCCTAGAACTTTCTTTTCCAACTTTTATGTAATGAACTTTTTTATTTAATGAAATTAAATACCTATGTATGATAGACGTTAGTGTTATCATTCTCTCTCTCTCTCTCTCTCTCTCTCTCTCTCTCTCTCTCTCTCTCTCTCTCTCTCTCTCATGTCATTGGGGAACATATTGTGTTTATTCGTCTTATTTTATTTTTGCTATGTCTATAGAACAGTTGGACAATTGGGCGTAGTCTTTTTTTTTTTTTTCTACGAAGGTAATGTGATTTTACAGTAGCAAAATCCATTTCATATATTTGTATGAATAGGCCTTTGGCAGAGCTCTTTCAATTACAGAAATTTTTCCAGCCTTGCTTAAGAGGCTCTTGTTAAACGGCATCCTTCATTTTTCATCGCTTGCTCACTGAATGCGAGAACAACTTTTATCTTTCCATTCAGTTTCATAATAACATTTGGGCATCTATCCCATTCAACGTTATCATAAAATAATTCGCGCATTTTTTCATACGACTCTCTGTTAACTATATTCGTGCATTTTCATTCGAATTTTCGAAGAAAAAACATTCATGCCTTTTTTTTTCATTCAAATTTTTATAAAAACTTTCGTGTTTTTTCATTCAACTTTCTAATGGACACATTCATGCATTTTATTTTCATTCGGCGTTTCCAGTTGAAACGTATTAATGCACTTTTCATTCGACTTTCTAATAGCATTCGTACATTTCTTTTAGGCAACTTTCTAATGAAATAATTGTGGATATTTTCTTGAAACTTTTAAGTAAAGTGAAATTTTTTTTCCCTCATAAAAACAATTGTGCATCGTGCCAATAATAATAATGGCAACGACAGACACTAATAATGATAATAAGTAACAATAATAATAATGAAAAATAAAAATAATAATAATAATGAGACGCGCATTTACTGTTCTCCATGAAAAAACCTCTGTTGCTTTCTCCGGAAAATTCAAAACCTTGAATTTTCCGGAGAAAGCAACAGAGGTTTTTTCATGGAGAACTGAAAATGCGCGTCTCATTATTATTATTATTATTATTATTATTATTATTATTATTATTATTATTATAAATATTTTTGTTATTAATACTTATCAATTATTATTATTATTATTATTATTATTATTATTATCTCTGTATGTGGGGACTTTGGTAGACTCTGGAAGTACCAAACCCTCTATTAAGCCGATCGTAGGGCGTTAGGAGGGGCATCCATTAATTATTGCCCAACTCCAACCTGTGTCCACCCCTCCATACTAAGGATCAATAGTGACACCAAGAAGCAAGCATTAACTTTGCGTGTGTGTATATATATATATATATATATATATATATATATATATATATATATATATATATATATATATATATATATATATATATGATGTGTGTAAATGTTTAAACTTTTACACATATTGAATACGCACACTCGAGTGGTGGTAGATTACGTTAAGAATGTTTTATCAGAACATGCTTTATTTTAATGTTACGTCATTATTTCAGTGTTCATGTGTGAAGTAATATTTGAGCGAGAATGGGTTCAAGTCCTTTTATGCAGCTTAGGGCGTGCCTGCCTGCACTCTTTCCCGCGTAATCCTTGTAGAAGCAAGTAGCATATTTTGTTTGCATAAGCCTTGTTTGCGCTTATTTTGAACCGATAGATAGTGTTTAAAGCTCTGTAGCCGAACCACCTCACATGAAAGTGGGAGAAAGTAAGGACTTGAAAGCGGGAATAGCCAAAGATAGAAGGAGAATGTGACATATGTCCTTAATATACTCCGCATATTGTACTACTCTTCAAATGAGTTTGTGAAATATGAAATACATCCTTGTATTTTGTTAGATAAAAAGAAACGAATGACTTTTCTTTTATTATAATGATTATTTATTTCACCCAAAACTGCCGTCCTTGTGTTTGTATTGAATGAGATGTTGCCCATAATTTTAATTTTTTTTTTCATAATTTAAAAAAAAAAATGTACATTGGGATATAACAAAGGATTTCTTTTTCTTATATATTGGCCTTTTGTTTTGGTTTACTTTCGTAATATATATATATATATATATATATATATATATATATATATATATATATATATATATATATATATATATATATATATATATAATTGAGATGGAGAAATGATCAGGAAGTTTATAGTATCGTTTTTGTTAGGTTATCGTTTTCATAAGTAATCGATAATGTACATTTCGTGGAATATATCTTGACTGTACAGATGATTCCAGTACCTTTTGTATTTGCGTTTGCCCTGGCCATATTGATCAAGTTGAATGAATCTGAAAATGCTTTATATGTAGAGATTGGAAGTAAAGGTATTCATTGTGTAAAAATATACTTTATAAATCTTTTCCTTTCTTATTTGTTGGTAGCTTTTCCGCATGTTTATATGGATCGCTGTTTCTCGCTAGACTATTAAGACACGAGTGGTTATTCTTTGGAGAGGCTGAGAATGCTTTTCTATATAGACTTGAAATAAATTTTAATTCTATTAGAATACCCAGTAGAAGGTATCTCCGTCTATGT
The DNA here is from genome assembly GCA_037179515.1 of Halocaridina rubra. Classification (NCBI taxonomy): domain Eukaryota; kingdom Metazoa; phylum Arthropoda; class Malacostraca; order Decapoda; family Atyidae; genus Halocaridina; species Halocaridina rubra. The sequence continues at coordinate 9,335 of JAXCGZ010003196.1, read as the reverse complement.
CGGCAGACTTTTCCATATTCATATGGGGTTGTTGTTTCTCACTTGCCTCCTTGGGGACTTCTGATTGGTTCCTGGCCGACTTCACAACGAGACTTTAAATTGGATTCACTTAAATGATTCAGTTTTCTTTATTGGGTGTCATTGCTGGTATATATATATATATATATATATATATATATATATATATATATATATATATATATATATATATATATATATATATATGTGATAGTTTGCTCATTGTATTATTACCGTTCAGTAAATGGTTTGCGTTTTTCTAGTTGTTGCACAGGTTTGTTTGTCACAATTAGTCCCCAAGCTGGTAAGGATGGACACAGACTTGGCTGAACGCCCTTCCTAACGCCCGCGGCAAGATCGAACCCGCGTTACTGAGGTTTCTTACTTCCTGACTCGGGCCGTCTTCCATTTAGTTATGTAAACAACATACGTTATTTTGATTGAAATTTTCCTCTGATTTTAAGCGTCCTATTTATTAATAATCACGAAAATAGAGATGAAATAAATATAATTAAGTTGATTTGTGAATAATTTTAGTTCGATTGATATTATCGCTGGTATTCTCTATGACCGCTTCCAAGTTCTACTGATAATTTTAGCGTTTTCAGAGTCGGTCATGTTCATATATTCAATATGATATTGAATTCTTACTGTATAATTCTGTTACCGCTTCCACGTGGAATGAAAGTCCTATTTTAATAACATCAATGTTATCACTGGTATTTCTTTGACCACTTCCACATGGTATTATTAATATTATGGGTTGTTTTAGAGTTTTGTAAATGTTGACTCTTATCATTAGTTTCACGTTCCGCTGCTATAACCATGACCGCTCTTTCCACGTGATTTGAAACTAATTCATTTTAGTCGTGTAAACAGTTGCGTATATAGTAAGGAGATTGGTGTTATTATTGTAGGCGTTATTAAGAGCGCTCTTGGAGTTTCTATTAAAACTGACCTTTTCTCATGCAAAGATGCTTAGTTTTGTAATGGGTCTCATGTTGCTGGTATTATATCCATGACTGCCTCCGCGTGGTATTAAATATAATTTCGTTATGAGGAGTAACGTTAGAACCTTCAAAACTGTAAGTGCGTTTGTTGGTATGGTCTGTGACTTTACATATGGTATTAAATTTTAATTTTATTACACATGATTATCATAGTATTGTAATAAATTTGATGTTTTTGCTGGAATAGTCAGGGACATTTCACGTGTTTCTATGACCTCGTAATTTGCGTGATGATAATGCTGTTATTGTTATGTCAAAGATGTTCTGGCTGGTATTTCTGAACGCTTCCACTTGAATGAAATATTATGGCCTTTTTTCCGGTATCATATATGTTATCATAGTCAGATGGTGTTATTGTTGGTAGTTTTATGACTGCTTCCAGGTGGTATTAGAAATAAATTTATGATATTTCGGTTGTGCGTAATAGTAAGATGTTTATCTATTCCTACCGGAAAAAAAGCCGTTTACGAATCATTCCTTTTAATGAGTACACAGACGATGAACGAGGTCAGGTATTTTGCATTATTTAAATTGAAAAAACTTCGAAACTTTTTTTTCTAAGGGAGGGGAATTGTTTAATTTTGCATTTTTTTTTTTCTTAACCGAACTTTGCAATAGACGTCAACTGGACAGTAGGAATAGAGAGACTTCGTAGAAATGTCTTTTTTTTTTTTCTCCAAATCATGTAAAAACACCTTCGGTAATGAAGGATATTGTTTTATGCGTAGTTGTGATTTAAGTTACTTTTTTTAATTTCTTAGTTTTGCGTATATTGATTTCATTTAGCTCATGATAACTCGTAGAATAGTTTGAAACATAATCCTCGAAAGTTACGTTTTGCTTTTTATTCTTGAAGGATACTGATTGGAGTGCTGCTCAAGGGATTACTATTATTATCATTATTTTCTTTTTTGTAGTAGTAGATTACTTGACATGCATATCTTCAGATTTTTTTTTTAAATATACCGATTATTATTATTTTTTATTGTTGGACATCGTCTATGTATTTTGTAGAACTGGAATCTAGCTTTTATTCGGTTATTTCGACAATTTATTATTATTATTATTAAGTGTGACATTGGAAAATATAAATAATTAAATTAGTTTTATATTTAATTATCATTTGAAGCTGCCTATGAAAACAGAAGCTGTATTGAAGCAAAAATAAATATTTAAGAAAATATTACATTAGTGAAGTAAAAAAAAAAACAGTTGGACAGTTACAGTATAAGTTTGATAACGTGATAACTATCATAGCTATCAACACAAATTATGCTCATGTAACTAAGAATTGTGCTGGAATTAGTGTAAACGCACTTCATTATTGATACGTGAAGGGTGACAATTAATATCCTTCGTGTCCATGCATACATACGTACATACTTATAGGAATGCATACATACAAATACACTTACCGAAATTCCTTGCAGGGAGGTGACCGAGTCAAAGCGTACAGAAAACATCTTCGAGTCAGTCGTTCATCTTTTGCTCTGATTGTGAGAGGAGTGACTTGTCTTGTGTTCAAATATGAAGTTATGAAAGCATTGTATTGGAGCTGCTTAGCTTATGTGAGGGCGATATTCAATTATGAATGTCTCCTCCTTACGCGGTTGATAGTCATTGCCACTCTCTCTCCTTATTTTGGAATCGGGGAAAGGAGAAGGAGTATGATATTGTAGAGTGACGTAGAAACTCGTGAAAATCGTTGATTTATACTCTAGTAAATTATCATAACTCTGAGAACACAGAAACTTAAATATTATAAAATTAAAATATGACATAAGCGACATTAAACACCTTTGTGCGATTACGGATGAACAAATTTTATATATATATATATATATATATATATATATATATATATATATATATATATATATATATATATATATATGAATTAGAAGCTGAGAGACTTTGGCCCGATTTCTTAAGCAGTGTAAACTTAGGATACCTTATTGTTGGTTAGCTAGACACACAAATGGATTTCATAAACGCATCTGACGCGGTTCTGTGTATGGCTAGGATACGCGGTTCTGTATGTCTAGGACCCCATCGTGTTATCCTAGCCATACACAAACCGCGTCAGATGCGTTTATGATATCCATTTTTGTGTCTAGGTAACTAACAGTAGAGTATCCTAGGTTTACACTATTTAAGAAATCGGGCCTTAAACATGAATACTTTGTCTAGTGTCTCTGTGTGAATCATGCGGATAAGTACTCATACTTGTGATGATTTTGTACTCGCAGAGTTCTCGTATTGGCTTAAATGATGAGAGCGAAGGAAAAGTCGTTCTTGGAAACTTGTAAAAGGTAAAAAGAGGTGTGGAGGAGGCGAAGGGAAAAAGGAAAGAAGACGCCATTTCAGAGACCGGAAGCGTAACATCCTGAACCGTTACGTAGCCCTCCCCCATCCATTGTGTTTCGCTTTGTAAGTTCGCACGTAACTGCCGCGGGTTCCGCTCGAATAGGTTCACTTGGGACTCGGAGCTCGAAACTGCTCTGTTTGACTTTACAAAACGTTTCAGTAGAGTATAAAGGAGGCGTATCATATCATAATTCTGATGTCTTCAACAATTAAAAATAGAGACGTGTTTCAACAAAAGCGTAGCTACATAGGAATATTGTTTTTTTTTTCCTGAAGTGATAAGTCGGCTATTATTAGTGCAAGGAGAGTTTTCTTGTTAATTAACAAATCTTATCTATACATCAATTGCGAATTGTATTATAATGCTCAAAAGCTTTTCATATTCAAAGCCAGATATATATATATATATATATATATATATATATATATATATATATATATATATATATATATATATATATATATATTTTAGCAGTAGCTTCGAGGGTCATAAGAATCATAACCCGATAAGTTTTACAATTAAGTTTTGTAAATGCCATTTATTTTCGGCGATAATGAAACGATACAAATCGTTTCCGTATTCTGTGTCTGAAGACTGCAAAAGTTATCCCCCATTCTATCACTCCTAAAATATTTAAATGGGATGAGGTAGAAATAAGATTGCCGCCATATGGGGAGGCATGAGAGCCGGGGGACCTAAATATGTTAAGTTTTATCTCTTAACAAGGCCATTCATTTTTTTTTCCAGAGAAATTAAACAAAAGGATACCGGCTTGACATTTCAATTTGTCGTCCTTTAATAGAAGGGGGAAAAAAATGCCTGTAGTTATCCTTCCCATCATGTAGTCACAACGTCCATTTTCATTGTTTCTGCAGAGAAATTAAACAAAAAGCTTTTCAGCATTGATGTCATTTCTAATGTAATGCAGGGTCTCACTCTAGGTTTTTTTATATATGGGATTTTTTTTTAAATGTTTAGATAATTCATTATTATTATTGGCAGAAAAGAAACTTATTCTGAAATATGTTTTTATATTATTTTACACATTTACGTGTCAGAGTGGGGTGGGTCTCATTTTTCCCATGATTTTCATTCGACAGTAAAATCAATATTTCCTTATTGTTATTATTATTATTATTATTATTATTATTATTATTATTATTATTATTATTATTATTATTATTTCAAGAATTATTGATCTCTAGTAACAACCTTTGCAATGCGCTACACTATAAATGTTATTACCACTAAATCATTTTCTGAAAGATTGAATATAGTTGTTTTATATCTTAAAATGAGTTCATCAATGTTGCCTTAATTATTGCTCTAGTCATTATTTAGTTTTCCATAATTTATTAGTTCCGAAAGCATTGCTGCTATAATAATAATAATAATCATTATTATTATTATTATTATTATTATTATTATTATTATTATTATTGAATACAACAACCATGCCTTTTTGCATTTTAAATTATTCTTAATGTTTGTTTTTTTCATGACTGGGAATACACCCCGGGTCTTACAGAACAAACAAACTTTATTTCCATTTCAATACAATAGGTATTCGTCAGCCAGGGCAAAGCCCCAACACCCCACTGTGGTGTCCAACCACAGCAGTTCCTGCCAGTAAACAGCTTAAACTCTCGGTCTTGGACGGGAACCGATCTTTCGACCTCGTGAATGATGATGATGATGATGATAATAATTGAAGATACAGAATATGTAGCAGCTGTGTCAGCGCTGCAGAGATACAAATCCAAGGAACTTTGTATTACCGGATAAAAAGAAAACTTATTATTGGCGAGACTTTGCGTTCACGAAGTGCCTCTAAATAAATAACAAGTAGATAATGTATTTGTGGCGGCGTACTAAGAACTGAATCGCACGTAGCCTAAGTAATGCCATCTTTAAAGCGTTTAATATTCAGCCTCCTAATTTGGTCATACCTTACGAAACTATTTCTATCATTATCATCATCATTTGTGTGTATTTTTATTGTTGTTGTTGTTGTTGTTACCAGCCTGCATCTTATGACTGCCGATAAGTTTTAAAGTATCCCTGGGTTGAATACTTAAATGCATCCCATTTAATAAGAGGTCACCCCGGGCAATGGAATTTCTCGTTAGCTATTACATGGTTGTGTTAGTTCTGCCATCCATAAGAGTTTTGGAGGGTCTCCGGGTGGGAGTGAATTTATATATATATATATATATATATATATATATATATATATATATATATATATATATATATATATATATATATATACACCTCTCTCTGCCCTACAGGTCTCAGAACACAGTTCTACCGTGTGTGTGTCATGGTTTGAAAAGACACACCGTCTAGAACAGTGGTTCTTAACCCTTTTCAGTTTATGCACCCCTCTCAAATCAGTTCTCGCACCCCCCCAATTGCTGAAATACAGAAAAAATGCTTCAAATACAGAGTTGATGTGATGTGTATTAATAGCAAAACCACGTTTTATTTTTATTTAATCTTCATTCATATAGCTTACATTTTATTTTTTCATGACAAAAATTCAGAGTACATATTAATAAAAAAGGATTACATTATTTTGCCTGCACTGCACAGCAAACCTAGTGACTTCGTTGCTACTGTTTTTTTTCCTATGATGGCATCAAATCTTGGTGTCTTTGTACCGAGTGCTACTCGCATGTCATGTTCAGAATTTAACCGATTTCTGCTTTTCGTCGGCCATCCAAATCACATACGTGTACCCTGTACTCGAGTCTGTTGCAACTTGGCCACTTCATTAGGAAATTAGGTCTAGAACTTTAGGTTTATCTCTATCTCTGAACACTGCAGAAACAAAAAGTTTTTTTGTTTTTCAGGAAAATATAACGCGTATATAAAAATATATTTGCTTTAATTATTCATAGGCATCCTCGCACCCCTGAGGAACCGGTCTCGCACCCCACCCTCTAGGGGTGCGAGCATCCCTGGTTAAGAATCACTGATCTAGAAAGAGCTGGAAATATGCACGCACAAGCATTCCCTCCTCCCCTAACACAACCGAAGTGTTAATGAGTGAGTGAGTGAGTATTTGCAATTTTTCTCAGTACGTGAAAGGATACCGACCCGCAAATGAAATTTCAATTTGTCGTCCTTTTATATTAAGAGGAGAAGACAAAATGTCTGTAATTATCATTCTCAACTTGTCGTGGAATATCTTGATAATTTTTGATTCGTCCTAGGTTGTGTTCAACTAGGAACGGATTTCTGCGGATTTTTTTTTTTTTTTTTTTTTTTTAGGATAATAAGCCAGCTTTTAGCTTGTATTTGATTGTATTTTTAAGGATAATAAGCCAGCTTTTAGCTTGTATTTGATTGTATTTTTAAGGATAATAAGCCAGCTCTTAGCTTGTATTTGATTGTATTTTTAAGGATAATAAGCCAGCTCTTAGCTTGTATTTGATTGTATTTTAAAGGATAATAAGCCAGCTTTTAGCTTGTATTTGATTTTATTTTTAAGGGTAATAAGCCAGCTTTTACCTTGTATTTGATTTGATTTTTAAGGGTAATAAGCCTGCTTTTATCTTGTATTTTTTTCAATTCAGGCAGGGGTAGGGGCAGCTCGACTCGGTGCGGGTAAATGGAGATTGGCCCCCTCCCCCCAAAAAAATGTTATCCTAATAATTAGCCGGTGAGACAGTGACCCCATATGAATTGGGAAAAGCTGCCTAAAAAGGATAATAGGGTCTTTTGTGACTGTTGGTCGCTACAACGTGCATATGTGATTTTATTTTTACGTACATAGAAGCTCATTGTAATGAAATACAGACTCGTAGGAGAAAAGTACTTAAGGTTCTTCGTACGGACTGGACTTGTTAGTATCTTCGCCCTTATTGCCCCACAGTCTTGCTTGAAAGACATTAACAATTATAATAATGAAGATATTTTATTACCTGACAAAAACTACGCATCTTTTCTTCTTACTCAGTCAAAATGTTTTCGATGTACTACACAGTAAGGGGAAAATACCGTATAGGCTATATAGGGAACGAATGATAATTATCATAAAGATGACGAGGAAGACTTCCTGCTCTCTCTCTCTCTCTCTCTCTCTCTCTCTCTCTCTCTCTCTCTCTCTCTCTCTCTCCTCTCTCTCTCTCTCTCCACGTACCTTTTAAGGGCGGTTTACATGGTCAAACGGTTCGTCGAACGCGGTTCGACAGACAAGTGTTTGAAGTGATGTTCGAACGTGTAAACGGGGTATTTTTTTTTGTATGATTGTGACACCAGGACGGGCCAAAAAATATAAAATAAAACAGCCCTCGTCGGGTCCGGGCACGAATAATACATAAAGTAAAGAGAAACAGAGATGGAGAGTGTAATGACTTGTCAGATTTGAAGGGATAATAAAAGATGTGATGAATATCCAAGAATATTCAGTGTAGCTGTAGGCATAAAAAAAGAACCGTAACAGAAGGAAGACTTAGCATCGAACTGTCCTGGACAGACCTATTTAAGTTCAAAAAAAAAAAAAAAAAAAACTTCAGCTGTAGTATCGCAACGGGCGGCTGTTGCCATGAGCCAACCTACTATATGACATGGGTTGTCGAACACGTTCGACAAACGTGTTCGACAACCAAATACCCCGTTCACACGTTCGAATATCACTTCAAACACTTGTCTGTCGAACCGCGTTCGACGAGCCGTTTGACCGTGTAAATCGCCCTTTAGAGTCCGCCACTGGTATGGGGTCATCATACCCCACTTGAGTAGCCCTTGGCAGGCCAGATTTTACCCTTTTTACCTCCCTCCTCAGAACCATTTTCTTCTTCATCTGCTCTTTCTCCTTCCCAAGCGCTGCCTCTTGTAGGTAGTAGTAGTAGTATTAGCCGTCGTCTCTCTTCCCGCATATTTCTACGCCAAAAAAGGGAGCGCAAATATGCAGCTGAATAAGAACACCTATTAAGGCACACACAGCGCCAAGGAAGAAGAAGAAGACATTCTGACAATTATTATTATTGATGCCTTTCATTCGAAACTCTCATCCTATGCCATTCGTCATCATGGCTTCATATTTGGTAAATTGTCGAGCTGAAACCGATAAAAATATTGACCTTTTTAGTGCTGACTGCGCCATAAGTATAGTTTATATTTTTGGAGCTTTGTGAGAATTTTTGTAAATATTTTGTTTCATATCTTTATATAACTTATAAACTTTTCTCAAATAATTCTTTTGTGTGATGTAAATAGTACATTTTTTTGTCCCACGTGCTGACAAATTTTTTTTTTTTTTAATTCTAATTTTTATGATTTTCCAACGTTTTGAGTTGCTATTATAAATGGATTTTTCATAGGCAGTATTTAAGTTACGAAAAAAACAGAATATAATATTGCTGTTTTTGTATAAGTGTGGTTGTATTTTATGTCAGTACACACAATTATCTGTTTCATCTTTAACAAAGTTTTTAAAATGCGAATATATATATATATATATATATATATATATATATATTATATATATATATATATATATATATATATATATATTATATATATATATGTATGTATGTATATATATATTGTGTCTGGGAATCTCCATGTATTCAATTAAAAAAACGTAGTTTATAAAAAAAGTCATATGCAAAAATCACGTTTTATTACCAGTCATTCATAAGCAGAGAAAAGTTTGAAGCCTTCAGAGAAACGTTTTAATGTGTACATTTTCGTAATATTGTCATTTTTGGTTGCTTGTGTAATTTGACATGCATGTTGAGTACATTTGAGCCTCGCACGATTCTTACTCTCACCTTTCTCTACATTATAATTTTTCCCTATGTCGGTCAGTGAGCACGGAGCTCCAATAGCAAATCGTTTGCTCTCTTGCTATGGATTTTCTTTTTCTTCTTCTTTTTGGCGGTGTGCTTCAAATTCCTTTATCAGTTTTGGGTTCTTGCAGTGAATTA
>JAXCGZ010003195.1:0-20436 GCA_037179515.1 Halocaridina rubra | reverse complement strand
ATTCGAATATATTTGTACTGGGAAATTAAAGCTGGATGCCCTTCCTAACGCATCGCAGTTGGGATCAAACCCATCTTTGCCAAGCTTGTCGCTTCTCGACTCGCGCTCTACCACTGTGCAACCTCGGCCCACCTCCTCATCTATTTCCATTATTTATTGAAATTCATACCTACATATCCATTGTCATGGTGCCGCGGTAGCTTAGTGGTAGAGGCCTAGAGCTGGGCAGTGGCTCCTTTGGCGTTAGAAATGGCTTCCGGCCTTAATCCCCTTATAGCTCCAACATGTCTACGTCCACCCCCATTCGGGTAGGGACTAATTTTGCCACTTAATAGCGGTGTATACCGCGAAATCCAAGGGGTGCCTTTTGCACTTGTTCCGGTTTTACGTCACGGACTCCCTTTTCTACCGAGGGCTTGGACGGTTGCCTTCTTGCGAAGGACTTGCTTTGGCAGATGTAATCGTTACCCTGAGTGCTTGCCCTTGCTAACCTCAGTCCGTGTTTTGCACTACCTACTTCAAAGACGCTTCAGGCGTAGTGTGAGGAGTCAGTGATTGAACAGTATCCTTAAGAGGTTAGACTTAAATATGCAGGCATTAATACCCTTTTCTCAGTTTTGGTGTAAAAAAAAAAAAGATTTATGAAATTAAATAAAATATTAAAGGACTTGGCGTGAACTTCATAGGGAATATTATGTATTTAATAATAATAATGAAATAATATAACCTACTATTTCTGCTACTACTACTACTATATAACCTACTACTACTACTACTACCACTACTACTATATAACCTACTACTACTACTATTATTATAATTACTACCACTACTACTACTACTACTACTACTACTACTACTACTACTACTACTAACTACTACTACTACTACTACTACTACTTACTACTACTACTACTACTACTACTACTACTACTACTACTACTACTACTACTACTACTGCTGCTGCTGCTGCTGCTGCTGCTGTTGCTGCGCCCCAGAACGTTAATGAGGTAAAAAGCCAAAAGCTTTGTATGATGAGGTAAGTTATGTATTCTGAGGAATTCTGTTTGAATAATAACTGAAGACAAAGATCCAATTCCATGAATAACACCAGCATTCCCTCCCTCTTCCCCGTGGCACCCTGGCACCCCTATTATGACCCTGGCACCCCCTCCCCCGAGGCACGAGAGGGGGCGAGATCTCATCGTGAATAATGAATGGAATCTCTTGGATGGGATTGTTTCAGGGTGTACCCCCCCAGCAACCCCCCACCCACCCATCCACCTACCCCCACTCGCACAATGAAAAATTATTACTAGTCTTTTTTTTGGATTCTCTCTCTCTCTCTCTCTCTCTCTCTCTCTCTCTCTCTCTCTCTCTCTCTCTCTCTCTCTCTCTCTCCTCTCTCTCTCTCTCTCTCTCTCTCTCTCTCTCTCTTAAAAAGTTCTATGTTACTTTAGATTAAACTCATTTTATAATTAATAAAAGATGAAAACTTTTCCTTTCTTCTCTCTCTCTCTCTCTCTCTCTCTCTCTCTCTCTCTCTCTCTCTCTCTCTCTCTCTCTCTCTCTCTCTCTCTCTCTCTCTCTCTCTCTCTCTCTCTCTCTCTCTCTCTCTCTCTCTTTCAAAATTTTGAAGGCTATGTTAAGTAAAAGTTTCTTTTATATTAAATTAATAAAAGATGCAGGCTTACTTTTTCCAATTATTCCTTTTTTCAATTTCTCCTCTTTCATTATATTATATTTTTCTTCTAATATTTATTGTGTGTTTTTCTATTACTTTATCATGTTCATTTCTTTAATTTTATTTATCTTTTCTCTTTGTAGTCAGTCTATTTGCTCTCTGTTTCTCCTTTTTCTTTCTTTTTCCTCTTTTCTTTCTTTTTCTGTCATTCTCCCCTCGCCTCCTATTTCTTTATACTTGTAGTAGTAGCTTATATTGTAACCCAGGAAGGCCCCAATTCAGTGTTGTTTCACTCTATGTTTTCCTTGTCGGCTGCTTTTCCCATGGTCATATGGGGTCGCTGTTTCTCACTACTAGCCTATGAGTGACTAGTAGTGTCAGCGGGCATAATCTCCTCTTAAGGGACCTGACAATTATAACTTCTTTACTCCCAACGCTTTATCTTGTGGCAACTTTTCTCCATTACTACACTCTTGGGTCAGTCACGGCGTAAATGGGTATAGGTCTTCTGTCGAGGGCCCGTGAGTTGCAGCTGGTTTACGTCTAGCGTTGCTTCTCGTGGCTACTCCCCCCACACCTACCCACCCAGTTTACAGCACTGCTAAAAGACAAATCACTGTTTTGGGTGCTAGAATGAGTACCCATTCAAATGGAGTGGATGTAGAGTCGCTAGAGCTGGGGGATTAAGGCTGAATGCCCTTTCTAACGCCCCCGTTAAAATCATAGCCGCGTTGTCCCGACTCGCGCGCTGTACCACTAAGCTACTGCGGTCCCCCACGGGAAATTCTCCAATACATTTGTAATAATGTATTCAGCCAGCCTATGTATACTCCTACATGCATTGATGACTGTGTACTTGCATATTGCTTCATTTTCCTGTATGTATATTACCTGCATAGTTGGCATTATACATATCCATATGGAATATGATAATTACATAGCTGTTATGCGGGGTGTCATTGGCCCCGGATGTACATGTGTTTACTCATATTGATTTTTTTGTTTGTTTATTTATATATTATTTTTTTTTATTTTTTTTATTTATTTGTTTATTTAGATTTTTATTTCTTTATGTATTTGTATGAATATTTATATGATTACTCATTTATCTATGTATTCCTATGTGTATTTTATGCTTTAATACATTAATAAATGCATATTTATGTATTTGTTTTCCTTAACTTGATTATATGATTCTGTTTTTGTTGTCATGCCTCAACAGCGTGTATTTGTATATTATCCATTCACTTATTTGTTTATTTTTCTTTTATTTTATATTTATTTACTTAATGACATACTGTTTAAGTTCTCTGAACTTATTGTCTTATATTTTGACGCTTGTTTTAAGTTTTAGTTTTTTATTTTATTTTAATTTTTTATTCTAATTTTTCTTATAATTTTCCTCTTAAGGGTGTGTGTGATTACCTAATTGTGATTACCTAATTGTGTTTACGGGAAAGAGCCCAAAGCTCGTATCTTCCCGTCTCCTGATCGGTTCCATTTTAGACTTAGTGATACTTATCGTACCTGTCCTTAAAACTATGTGTGTGTGTGTGTGTGTGTGTGTGTGTTTTTTTTTTTTTACAACATCGTAAGACCAGAACAATGAAACAAATGAATAAGTACATCGTTTTATTTGTTATAATTAGTTTCCATTAAAAAAAAGGGTGGATACAGACCTGTTGGACCTGGGGAACTAAGGTTACATGCTCTTTCTGGAGCTCCGCGGTGGGATGCAACCCACATTAGTCTCTTTCCGGCATGCGCGAGCTACCACTGAGCTATCGCGGCCCCAGAGATAGGTATACTAATAAAAATATTAGTAAATAATAGAAAATTTATAGTTATAATTTATTGTATTTACGCTATTTAATATAATTGCAGTTTGTCATTTTATTCTTTGTAGAAATAATATAATATAAAAATAAAACGTAAATGCTTGTTTTATTAGTTTTATGAACTCTGTTTATTTATATCTTTCGTTTTATTTTTTTTATAGTATTTGTTTTGTTTATTAGGTTCTCTTCGTAATAATGCGGATTTTTTTTTTTATATTTCAGGGAAATCGTTGTGAAGAATTATTTTTTGTTTCATTTCAAGTTATTTGAATTGTTAAGAACGTTAAGCTAGAGTGTATATAACTAACAACTTATCTTCTCCAAATATTTACTTTACACTCACACTCACACACACATATACACACACATGCATATATATATATATATATATATATATATATATATATATATATATATATATATATATATATATATATATATATATATATGTATATATATATATATATATATATATATATATATATATATATATATATATATATATATATATATATATATATATATATATATATATAATATTCTTATATATTGCTTAAATTATATGCATATATATAATACTTTATATATATATATATATATATATATATATATATATATATATATATATATATATATATATATATATATATATATATATATATATATATATATATATATATAAAGTATTATATATATATATATATATATATATATATATATATATATATATTCTTATATATTGCTTAAATTATATACATATATATAATACTTTATATATATATATATATATATATATATATATATATATATATATATATATATATATATATATATATATATATTATCACCTTATTTAGTAATATATATATATATATATATATATATATATATATATATATATATATAAATATATATATATATATATATATATATATATATATATATATATATATATATATATATATATATATATATTACTAAATAAGGTGATAATATATATATATATATATATATATATATATATATATATATATATATATATATATATATATATATATATATATATATATATATTACTAAATAAGGTGATAATATATATATATATATATATATATATATATATATATATATATATATATATATATATATATATATATATATATATATATATAAAGTATTATATATATGTATATAATTTAAGCAATATATAAGAATATATATATATATATATATATATATATATATATATATATATATATATATATATATATAAAGTATTATATATATATATATATATATATATATATATATATATATATATATATATATATATATATATATATATATATTCTTATATATTGCTTAAATTATATACATATATATAATACTTTATATATATATATATATATATATATATATATATATATATATATATATATATATATATATATATATATATATATATATATATATATATATATATATTATCACCTTATTTAGTAATATATATATATATATATATATATATATATATATATATATATATATATATATATATATATATATATATATATATTATCACCTTATTTAGTAATATATATATATATATATATATATATATATATTATATATATATATATATATATATATATATATATATATATATATCAAAGCCATATTCCTCCTTTTAAGGGGGGTGGCTGAGTCAAAGCCTATTCTTTGCGTTTGTTTGGAAAGTTAATACAGAGGAGGGGATTCTTATTCCCCTCGCTCCACCCTATTTAGTCGTTTTTTACTACACGCAGGGGAAAACGGAGGAAGTATTCTTACCCCCCTCCCTCAGGGGGATTATATTATATATATATATATATATATATATATATATATATATATATATATATATATATATATATATATATATATATATATATATATATATATATATATATATATATATAAGAACATAAGAATAGGGGACACTACAATATGCCTACTGGCACACACGAGGCAGCTCCATTTTTTAATGATATTTTCAGCATGTCTAATCCATTCTATTCTACTCTACTTATTTATTCTATTTTTCTTTTTATGATTTTTCTAATAAGCACTAACCTATTCATACCCACCCTACCTCTGTCATATGTCTATCTAATCTACATTTGAAGGTGTCTAAGGTATTGGCATTTACTATCCTACTAGGAAGCTTGTTCCATGCATCAGCTACTCTTTTACCAAACCAATTTTTACCAATTTCTCTTCTGAACCTAAATTTATGTTTACATTTATTTATTATTGCTATTCGGCAGTATGATATACAAGTATTTATTGTATTTCATCATTTACACACACACACACACACTTTAGACCATAAGAATAGGGAACACTGCAACATGCCTACTGGCACACACGAGGCAGCTCCAGTTTTGACTGATGATCTCAGCATGTCAAACATATTCTATTCTACTCTATTTCCAGTTATTAAATGTTTTGTATATTTATAATAATTATTTATTGATTTATCTTTTGTTTTGCAGGTATGTGTTTCTCGTTACGGTGTTATTCAAAGTTTTACTTTAAGGTATGTACATTTTTTTTTTATAGTAGTAAGTATATTTTTCACTTATATTTGAGAGAGAGAGAGAGATAGCGAGAGAGAGAGAGAGAGAGAGAGAGAGAGAGAGAGAGAGAGAGAGAGAGAGAGAGAGAGAGAGAGAGAGAGAGAGAGAGAGAGAGAGAGAGAGAGAGAGAGAGAGAGAGAGAGAGAGAATGACGGCTTATACCAAAATTGAGATAAATAGAGATAAACATATAGATGGATAGATAGAGAAAAAGGGAGAGAATTCATGCTAAAGAGAAAATGATAGAGAGAGAGAGAGAGAGAGAGAGAGAGAGAGAGAGAGAGAGAGAGAGAGAATGACGGCTTATACCAAATTTGAGATAAATAGAGATAAACAAATAGATGGATAGATAGAGAGAAAGGGAGAGAATTCATGCTAAAGAGAAAATGATAGATAGGATAGATAGATAGATAGATAGATAGATAGATAGATAGAGAGAGAGAGAGAGAGAGAGAGAGAGAGAGAGAGAGAGATGTAAGGGTGCTTTAGTTCCTAGACAATTCATTTTCCAGATTCGCTTTATCCATTAATTTACCCGAATTCAAGATTATGTTAAGCCGAGGCGATCCTCAAGAGCGGAAATCCTCTCTGGTATCACCAATTTTCGCCTTTATGGCTAACATTGCCTTATGCTTATCGTGCTTTTAAATCTCTTAATTATTTGGTCTTGCTGAAGGGACATAGGCAGGTTTTTTCTTACCCCCCTTTTTGTGGGGGGTAAGGGAGATGGGGGGTAGAAATAGGTAGGTATATCTGAAGTGGTTTTATATGTTTGTTATTGTAATTATCTGAGTCCATTGGTTTTTGTTTTATCGCTGACTTCCTTGAATTATTTGGTTTTGTTCAAGTGTCATAGGGTGGGTTTTAGATTACCCCCATTTTTTTGGTGAGGGAGATGGGAGGTGGGGGGAGATATAGGTACGTCTATCTGGGGTGGATTTGAATGAAAAAAAAAACTTAAACTAATAAAAAAAAGTTAAATAATATGAATATGGAAAAAATAAATACATTTGATTTGGATTAATAAATAAAGCCAAAAAATATTTATATGAATAAATAACTTAAAAGAATTGAAGATTATGTAAATCCGTGTAGAATTATTAGATAAATCCAGTAAATAAATAAATAAATAAATTTCTAAATATATGAATAACAAATAAATGAGGTAATAAGTAAACTCAAAGCAGGATTATTAAATAAATCCAATAAATAAATATATAAATAAATAATTATAATAATAGGATTATTGGCTAAATCCGAAGTTATATATCCATTTTCATCGTAGTTTAATATAAAATGGAGTCATTGAGTTTCATAATAGTGATAAAATATATCACAAAATCCTCTTTCCAGAGAAATGAGACAATATGTCTGTCGTTTCAACGATGCTTCTTCTTCTTCGTCTACATCTTTTCCCACTTTTATGTGGGGTCGATGTTTCTTGCAAGTTTTCTCCAGGGTATTTAACTGGAGAAGAGAGTTTGGATAAAAGAGTCGTGGTAATAACTACATAGGTCATCCACAGTGTAGGAGGTATGTTTCTTCTGCCATGTGGTTTCCGAATAATTAGTAGAATTAAATAAGTTTTGTACAATGCGATGCTGATCCAATTAACGGGGGGGGGGTCATGGGGGAGGGCCGCGGTAGCATAGTGATTAGATTACTCGACTTGGGTGGTGACAGAACCACGAGTGACTCCTCCGCGAAGCGTTAAGAATGGCATTCAGCTTTAATTCCCATGCTCCAGTCTGTCTGTGTCCACCCCCATATGGGATATTACTAACGATCAAGTTATATACGATGAAATTTCTAAAGTGACCAGGTCAAATAGAGTTTGCATTGTAGGCGATTTTAATTTTAGACATATTAACTGGGAAACCATAACAGGTGATAGTAGCTCTAAGGAGTTTTTGGAAGTAGTAGAAGACAGTTTCCTTTCTCAGCATGTACTTGAAGCAACACGGGGGGGGGGTGAATACACTAGATTTAGTTCTTAGTAATAGAGAGAATATGGTTACAAATTTAGAAGTTGGTGAACCATTGGGCAACAGTGACCATGATTCCATTAGATTTAACATAATTTTCAAGGAAACTATAAAGGAAAATAAGAATATTGTTCCAAACTTTAGAGCAGGAGATTTTGAGGGCTTAAAAACTAAATTATCTAATGAGGTATGGGAAGGGATTTCTGGGGTACAGATGTGGGTAGTTAATCCAGCAGGTCAGGTCGCAGGTAGCGGATTACCCCGAAATTTGAGTACCACATGCCAAGGATTATCACAAGATAAGATCAATACATTAAATTCTCTCACAGGAAAGAACAGCAGTCCGTCAGTTAATATAAATTTGGATGAGGAATATAACATAAGAACATAAGAATAGAGGACACTGCAACATGCCTACTGGCACACACGAGGCAGCTCCATTTTTGAATTGTATTTTCAGCATGTCTAACCTATTCTATTCTACTCTACTTATTTATTCTATTTTTCTGTTTATGATTTTTCTAATAAGCACTAACCTATTCATACCCACCCTACCTCTGTCATATGTCTATCTAATCTACATTTGAAGGTGTCTAAGGTATTGGCATTTACTATCCTACTAGGAAGCTTGTTCCATGCATCAGCTACTCTATTACCAAACCAATTTTTACCAATTTCCCTTCTGAACCTAAATTTATCAAGCTTAAATCCATTATTACGAGTTCTGGTTTGATCATGAATTTTTAAAACTTTATTAATACCTCCCTTGTTAATCCCTTTAAACCATTTATACACTTCAATCATATCCCCCCTAACTCTTCGCCTCTCTAGAGAATGTAGATTAAGTTTTTTTAATCTGTCCTCATATGGTAGATTTCTGATATTGTGTATCATCTTGGTCATTCTTCGCTGCACTCTCTCCAAGGATTCAATTTCCATTCTATAATAGGGTGACCAGAATTGCACAACATAATCTAAATGGGGCCTAACTAATGCAAGATAGAGCTGCAAAATAACTTTTTCCGTCCTATTGCTAACGCTTCTTGAGATAAATCCTAAAATTCTGTTTGCTTTATTTCTGACTGCTGTGCATTGCTCTCTTGGCTTAAGACTACTACTCACAAGAACTCCCAAATCCCTTTCACACTGAGAACTCATGATTTCATGGTTATTTAGCTTATAACTAATATTGTCTTTTATAGTACCCATTTTAACTACTTTACATTTTTCAACATTAAATTCCATTTGCCATTTGTCCGACCATTCAGATAATCTATTTAGATCTTCCTGTAAAGCATGAATGTCTTCTTTTCCATTTATAGTTCTACTTATTTTAGTGTCGTCTGCGAATTTACTTAGGTTACTACTGATATCCGAATCCAGATCATTTAGATATACGATGAATAATAGGGGACCCAGTACCGAGCCTTGTGGTACCCCGCTAGTAACCGAGCCCCACTCTGATTTCTCTCCATTTATGCAAACCCTCTGTTTTCTGTCTTTTAACCATTGATCCATCTGAGAATATTGTTCCAAACTTTAGAGCAGGAGATTTTGAGGGCTTAAAAACTAAATTATCTAATGAGGTATGGGAAGGGATTTCTGGGGTACAGATGTGGGTAGTTAATCCAGCAGGTCAGGTCGCAGGTAGCGGATTACCCCGAAATTTGGGTACTACATGCCAAGGATTATCACAAGATAAGATCAATACATTAAATTCTCTCACAGGAAAGAACAGCAGTCCGTCAGTTAATATAAATTTGGATGAGGAAGATAACAATTTTGTCATGACTCTTAAGAATAGTCAGAGAGACTATATTCCCATGAAACATTGCAGATCAAGAAAAAATGACCCTAAATGGATGAACAATAGAATAAAGAATCTTATAGGTATTAAAAGAGGAATATACAGGAAACTAAAAAGAGGTGAAGAGCAGGTGAGGCAGCAATATATACAGTTAAACAGGGAAGTTAAAAAGATAGTTAGAGAGTCGAAAAGAAAATACGAAGTTCGAATAGCAGGAGAAGCTAAAGAAAATCCTAAAGGGTTTTATCAACATTATCAAACAAAATTTAAGGAAAAAGTCGGACCAATTGAAGTAGCCAATGGCCATATCACAGATGACGATAAAGTGATGTGTACATGTTTAAATGATTATTTCTTATCTGTATTTACCAATGAAAACTTGGAAAATATTCCGGAAGTAGAATCCATTTACAGAGACAGTCCCGATAAAATACTTAGTTCAATAAATATTACGAGAGAGGAGGTAATAAAAGAAATGGATAAATTAAAGGCTCATAAATCTCCGGGACCTGATGGAATATATGCTAGAATATTAAAGGAATGCAAGGAAGAGCTTAGTTGTCCACTAACTGCAATATTTAATAATTCAATAAAATTAGGATCGGTACCCATGGAGTGGAAATTGGCAGATGTGGTACCAATATTTAAAAAAGGAGAACGAGTTAAAAAGAATAATTATAGGCCGGTAAGTTTAACGTCAACAGTGGGTAAGATTCTAGAATCCATAATTGCAAATAAAATAAGGGCACATCTAGAATTACACAGACTGATAAAACTTTCACAACACGGGTTTCTTAAGGGTTTTTCGTGCCTTACAAACTTACTGTCTTTTTATTCAGAAGTTTACGAGGCAGTAGATTGTGGCAAAGAATATGATACAATATATCTAGATTTTAGCAAAGCTTTTGATAGAGTTCCTCACAAAAGATTAGTTAAAAAGCTGGAAGCTCATGGTATAGGAGGAGCTGTTCTCAGATGGATCAAACAATGGTTAAAAGACAGAAAACAGAGGGTTTGCATAAATGGAGAGAAATCAGAGTGGGGCTCGGTTACTAGCGGGGTACCACAAGGCTCGGTACTGGGTCCCCTATTATTCATCGTATATCTAAATGATCTGGATTCGGATATCAGTAGTAACCTAAGTAAATTCGCAGACGACACTAAAATAGGTAGAACTATAAATGGAAAAGAAGACATTCATGCTTTACAGGAAGATCTAAATAGATTATCTGAATGGTCGGACAAATGGCAAATGGAATTTAATGTTGAAAAATGTAAAGTAGTTAAAATGGGTACTATAAAAGACAATACTAGTTATAAGCTAAATAACCATGAAATCATGAGTTCTCAGTGTGAAAGGGATTTGGGAGTTCTTGTGAGTAGTTAGTCTTAAGCCAAGAGAGCAATGCACAGCAGTCAGAAATAAAGCAAACAGAATTTTAGGATTTATTTCAAGAAGCGTTAGCAATAGGACGGAAAAAGTTATTTTGCAGCTCTATCTTGCATTAGTTAGGCCCCATTTAGATTATGCTGTGCAATTCTGGTCACCCTATTATAGAATGGAAATTGAATCCTTGGAGAGAGTGCAGCGAAGAATGACCAAGATGATACACAATATCAGAAATCTACCATATGAGGACAGATTAAAAAAACTTAATCTACATTCTCTAGAGAGGCGAAGAGTTAGGGGGGATATGATTGAAGTGTATAAATGGTTTAAAGGGATTAACAAGGGAGGTATTAATAAAGTTTTAAAAATTCATGATCAAACCAGAACTCGTAATAATGGATTTAAGCTTGATAAATTTAGGTTCAGAAGGGAAATTGGTAAAAATTGGTTTGGTAATAGAGTAGCTGATGCATGGAACAAGCTTCCTAGTAGGATAGTAAATGCCAATACCTTAGACACCTTCAAATGTAGATTAGATAGACATATGACAGAGGTAGGGTGGGTATGAATAGGTTAGTGCTTATTAGAAAAATCATAAACAGAAAAATAGAATAAATAAGTAGAGTAGAATAGAATAGGTTAGACATGCTGAAAATACAATTCAAAAATGGAGCTGCCTCGTGTGTGCCAGTAGGCATGTTGCAGTGTCCTCTATTCTTATGTTCTTATACCATGAGCTTCTAGCTTTTTAACTAATCTTTTGTGAGGAACTCTATCAAAAGCTTTGCTAAAATCTAGATATATTGTATCATATTCTTTGCCACAATCTACTGCCTCGTAAACTTCTGAATAAAAAGACAGTAAGTTTGTAAGGCACGAAAAACCCTTAAGAAACCCGTGTTGTGAAAGTTTTATCAGTCTGTGTAATTCTAGATGTGCCCTTATTTTATTTGCAATTATGGATTCTAGAATCTTACCCACTGTTGACGTTAAACTTACCGGCCTATAATTTTTCTTTTTAGCAATTGTCATGACTCTTAAGAATAGTCAGAGAGACTATATTCCCATGAAACATTGCAGATCAAGAAAAAATGACCCTAAATGGATGAACAATAGAATAAAGAATCTTATAGGTATTAAAAGAGGAATATACAGGAAACTAAAAAGAGGTGAAGAGCAGGTGAGGCAGCAATATATACAGTTAAACAGGGAAGTTAAAAAGATAGTTAGAGAGTCGAAAAGAAAATACGAAGTTAGAATAGCAGGAGAAGCTAAAGAAAATCCTAAAGGGTTCTATCAACATTATCAAACAAAATTTAAGGAAAAAGTCGGACCAATTGAGGTAGCCAATGGCCATATCACAGATGACGATAAAGTGATGTGTACATGTTTAAATGATTATTTCTTATCTGTATTTACCAATGAAAACTTGGAAAATATTCCGGAAGTAGAATCCATTTACAGAGACAGCCCGGATAATATACTTAGTTCAATAAATATTACGAGAGAGGAGGTAATAAAAGATATAGATAAATTAAAGGCTCATAAATCTCCGGGACCTGATGGAATATATGCTAGAATATTAAAGGAATGCAAGGAAGAGCTTAGTTGTCCACTAACTGCATTATTTAATAATTCAATAAAATTAGGATCGGTACCCATGGAGTGGAAATTGGCAGATGTGGTACCAATATTTAAAAAAGGAGAACGAGTTAAAAAGAATAATTATAGGCCGGTAAGTTTAACGTCAACAGTGGGTAAGATTCTAGAATCCATAATTGCAAATAAAATAAGGGCACATCTAGAATTACACAGACTGATAAAACTTTCACAACACTGGTTTCTTAAGGGTTTTTCGTGCCTTACAAACTTACTGTCTTTTTATTCAGAAGTTTACGAGGCAGTAGATTGTGGCAAAGAATATGATACAATATATCTAGATTTTAGCAAAGCTTTTGATAGAGTTCCTCACAAAAGATTAGTTAAAAAGCTGGAAGCTCATGGTATAGGAGGAGCTGTTCTCAGATGGATCAAACAATGGTTAAAAGACAGAAAACAGAGGGTTTGCATAAATGGAGAGAAATCAGAGTGGGGCTCGGTTACTAGCAGGGTACCACAAGGCTCGGTACTGGGTCCCCTATTACTCATCGTATATCTAAATGATCTGGATTCGGATATCAGTAGTAACCTAAGTAAATTCGCAGACGACACTAAAATAGGTAGAACTATAAATGGAAAAGAAGACATTCATGCTTTACAGGAAGATCTAAATAGATTATCTGAATGGTCGGACAAATGGCAAATGGAATTTAATGTTGAAAAATGTAAAGTAGTTAAAATGGGTACTATAAAAGACAATACTAGTTATAAGCTAAATAACCATGAAATCATGAGTTCTCAGTGTGAAAGGGATTTGGGAGTTCTTGTGAGTAGTAGTCTTAAGCCAAGAGAGCAATGCACAGCAGTCAGAAATAAAGCAAACAGAATTTTAGGATTTATCTCAAGAAGCGTCAGCAATAGGACGGAAAAAGTTATTTTGCAGCTCTATCTTACATTAGTTAGGCCCCATTTAGATTATGTTGTGCAATTCTGGTCACCCTATTATAGAATGGAAATTGAATCCTTGGAGAGAGTGCAGCGAAGAATGACCAAGATGATACACAATATCAGAAATCTACCATATGAGGACAGATTAAAAAAACTTAATCTACATTCTCTAGAGAGGCGAAGAGTTAGGGGGGATATGATTGAAGTGTATAAATGGTTTAAAGGGATTAACAAGGGAGATATTAATAAAGTTTTAAAAATCCATGATCAAACCAGAACTCGTAATAATGGATTTAAGCTTGATAAATTTAGATTCAGAAGGGAAATTGGTAAAAATTGGTTTGGTAATAGAGTAGCTGATGCATGGAACAAGCTTCCTAGTAGGATAGTAAATGCCAATACCTTAGACACCTTCAAATGTAGATTAGATAGACATATGACAGAGGTAGGGTGGGTATGAATAGGTTAGTGCTTATTAGAAAAATCATAAAAAGAAAAATAGAATAAATAAGTAGAGTAGAATAGAATAGGTTAGACATGCTGAAAATACAATTCAAAAATGGAGCTGCCTCGTGTGTGCCAGTAGGCATGTTGCAGTGTCCTCTATTCTTATGTTCTTATGTTCTAAGCGGTAGCGTCCGCGACTCTGAGGCGTCAGGTCGAGGGTTCGCGCCCCGTCACGGTCTGAGGTTAGCAAGGGCATGCCCTCAGGGTAACGATTACATCTGCCAAAACAAGTCCTTCGCAAGAAGGCAACCGTCCTAGCCCTTGGTAGAAAAGGGAGTTCGTGACGTAAAACCGGAACAAAAATATAATGGCCTCGTATTCACTCAAATTTTATAATTATTAATAACCATAAATGGCATTCTCAGGATGAAAAGAAACTTTATATTATTTTGCCGCAGATTAAATACCTGAAGTTTTATAATAGATTTCAGCTGAAAATGGCAGCCCTCTGGGTATCAAATGAGACTTAACCTAACCTAATATTCAAGACGCGGTCCAAAGGGGTTTCTCGCACCTGCTAGCTCAGTGAACTGTGATGGATGGGTGTGAGGGGAGTTGCCATGTGATGAAGCGATGGGGGTAAACCAGCTGCGGCTGTCGGGCCTCATTATAGAATATCCTTGCCCGCCTACCTTGTGGATGACCCAATCAGGGTATAAGGGGGGGAAATGTGGCACCCTTTTATCCCCAAGTAGCTGAGAGGAGTGGTTGAGGTGTGTGTGGATCGTGGTGAATGCGCTTTTCTTGGCTCGGCCACCCCCCTTACAAGGGGGAATGAGGCATGTGTATATGTAATATCTGAGGTCGAGGGTTCGCGCTCCGTCACGGTCTGAAGTTAGCAAGGGCATGCACTCAGGGTAACGATTACATCTGCCAAAACAAGTCCTTCGCAAGAAGGCAACCGTCCTAGCCCTTGTTTGAAAAAGGAATTCGTGGCGTAACACCGGAACAAAACAAGCAGTGTTAAAATAATTAAGTCATATTATAAGATATACGAAATTAAAATGGAATTAGTCTAATTAACAAATTTAACATCTGTTCTTAAGTAATCTAACTTATTGTTAAAAAAAATATTTGATCTCATGATAGAAAAATTAATTGCTGGATTTTTTTTTTGCAAGGTAATAATCTCTCTTAATCTTCAAAAGCAAGAGATTAAAATTTCAATCATTATTCCCAGCAATAAAATGTCATGGAATTAATCTATCTATTGTTAAAATGGATTAATCTGACTTTTGTGTTGATAAAGTAATCGCTAGAATTGTAGTAATTTTACCTAAGTAATCTTCTTTATCTTCACTTTTAATGATCTCATTTCTATATAGGGTCGCTGTTTCTTGCTGGCCTTTTCCTTTCTTGCGTATCCTGTTTCCTTGCCTCTACATCCCGCATGTCAATTATCAAGAGTTTTACGTAGTTTTTTGACTAAATGTAAGAAAAATTAATTGATTAAATTTTCATAATTTTTCCCCTTTTTGAGGTTCTTCGACCTAAAGTAAAAAAAAAAAAAAATTATTAAATTTTAATAATTTTTCCCCTTTTTGAGGTTCTTTGACTTAAAGTAAGAAAAAAAATTGATTAAATTTTAATAATTTTTCCCCTTTTTGAGGTTCTTTGACTTAAAGTTAGAAAAATTAAATGATTAGATTTTAATATTTTTTCCCCTTTTTGAGGTTCTTTGACTTAAAGCAAGAAAAAATACATGATTAAATTTTCATAATTTTTCCCCTTTTTGAGGTTCTTTGACTTAAAGTAAGAAAATATAAATGATTAAATTTTAATCATTTTTCCCCTTTTTGAGGTTCTTTGACTTAAAGTAAGAAAAATTAAATGATTAAATTTTAATAATTTTCCCCTTTTTGAGGTTCTTTGACTTAAATTAAGAAAAAATAAATGATTAAATTCTAGTAATTTTTCCCCTTTTTGAGGTTCTTTGACTAAATGTAAGAAAAAGTAATTGATTAAATTTTAATAATTTTTCCACTTTTTGAGGTTCTTCGACCTAAATTAAGAAAAATAAATTATTAAATTTTAATAATTTTTCCCCTTTTTGAGGTTCTTTGACTTAAAGTAAGAAAAAATAATTGATTAATTTTTAATAATTTTTCCCCTTTTTGAGGTTCTTTGACTTAAAGTTAGAAAAATTAAATGATTAGATTTTAATAATTTTCCCCCTTTTTGAGGTTCTTTGACTGAAAGCAAGAAAAAATAAATGATTAAATTTTAATCATTTTTCCCCTTTTTGAGGTTCTTTGACTTAAAGTAAGAAAAATTAAATGATTAAATTTTAATAATTTTTCCCCTTTTTGAGGTTCTTTGACTTAAATTAAGAAAAAATAAATGATTAAATTCTAGTAATTTTTCCCCTTTTTGAGGTTCTTTGACTAAATGTAAGAAAAAGTAATTGATTAAATTTTAATAAGTTTTTCCCTTTTTGAGGTTCTTTGACTTAAAGTAAAAAAAATAAATGATTAAATTTTAATAATTTTTCCCTTTTTGAGGTTCTTTGACTTAAAGAAAAAATAAATGATCAAATTTTAATAATTTTTCCCCTTTTTGAGGTTCTTTGACTTAAAGTAAGAAAAAATAACTGATTAAATTTTAATAATTTTTCCCCGTTTTGAGGTTCTTTGACTATATGTAAGAAAAAGTAATTGATTAAATTTTGATGATTTTTCCTCATTTTGATATTGATTTGAACTATATGAAAGAATGTCTATTCTAGAGGCTTTCTCATCCATGATCATGGAAGAAAAATATTAATCCACACGCATTTTATTCGTCTATTGTTAGGTATTATGGGTAGTCTCCGTGGCATAATGGTAGCGTCCTCGACTCTGAGGCGTCAGGTCGAGGGTTCGCGCCCCCGTCACGGTCTGAGGTTACCAAGGGCATGCACTCAGGGTAAGGATTACATCTGCCAAAACAAGCCCTTCGCAAGAAAGCAACCATCCTAGCCCTTGGTAGAAAAGGGAGTCCGTGACGTAAAACCGGAACAACATTGTTAGGTATTATGGAATAGAAGGGGGGGTGGAGTTAGCCCATTATTAGGCACTAAGGGATGGGGGTGCCCATTAATAGGGATTAGGAAATAGGGTGGGTGGGAGAGGTGGCTTAGTATTATGTAATAGGGGATAGGGTGAAGAGGGAGATGACCCATTATTAGACACCAGAGTTTAGGGTGGAGGAGTATGGCCCAGTAATGATCTAGTTTTACGTCACGGACTCCCTTTTCTTAGTTAGGGCTAGGTCAGTGCCTCCTTTTCGAAGGACTTTGGTTTTGGCAGTGTGTGACCGTTACGCAGAGTGAATGCCCTCTCCAACCTCATACTGTGGCGCGTCTGACAAATCAAAGTCGCGTGATTTACCACCCGGTCATTGCGTCCACATATTATGGCCCATTCATAAGCATTAGGGAATAAGGTGAAGAGGGATGGCCCATTATTAGGTATTAGGGAATGGGGTCGGATGGGTAGGGGATAGGATGGCCCTAATCCCATCAGTTAATTATCCAGAATGAAGCAAATCTCGATTAGTTCGGTGAGGAACGAGTCGGTATAGTTAATTTTGGCAGCCTTTTAAATGGGGGGTTTTAAGGGATTATATATAATGGGGCAGGGGAGAGAGAGAGAGAGAGAGAGAGAGAGAGAGAGAGAGAGAGAGAGAGAGAGAGAGTAAACTAGAGAGCAAAGGTAATATGAATAATTGCTAACACGAAGATAAGAACATAAGAATAGAGGACACTGCAACATGCCTACTGGCACACACGAGGCAGCTCCATTTTTGAATTGTATTTTCAGCATGTCTAACCTATTCTATTCTACTCTACTTATTTATTCTATTTTTCTTTTTATGATTTTTCTAATAAGCACTAACCTATTCATACCCACCCTACCTCTGTCATATGTCTATCTAATCTACATTTGAAGGTGTCTAAGGTATTGGCATTTACTATCCTACTAGGAAGCTTGTTCCATGCATCAGCTACTCTATTACCAAACCAATTTTTACCAATTTCCCTTCTGAACCTAAATTTATCAAGCTTAAATCCATTATTACGAGTTCTGGTTTGATCATGAATTTTTAAAACTTTATTAATATCTCCCTTGTTAATCCCTTTAAACCATTTATACACTTCAATCATATCCCCCCTAACTCTTCGCCTCTCTAGAGAATGTAGATTAAGTTTTTTTAATCTGTCCTCATATGGTAGATTTCTGATATTGTGTATCATCTTGGTCATTCTTCGCTGCACTCTCTCCAAGGATTCAATTTCCATTCTATAATAGGGTGACCAGAATTGCACAGCATAATCTAAATGGGGTCTAACTAATGCAAGATAGAGCTGCAAAATAACTTTTTCCGTCCTATTGCTAACGCTTCTTGAGATAAATCCTAAAATTCTGTTTGCTTTATTTCTGACTGCTGTGCATTGCTCTCTTGGCTTAAGACTACTACTCACAAGAACTCCCAAATCCCTTTCACACTGAGAACTCATGATTTCATGGTTATTTAGCTTATAACTAGTATTGTTTTTTATAGTACCCATTTTAACTACTTTACATTTTTCAACATTAAATTCCATTTGCCATTTGTCCGACCATTCAGATAATCTATTTAGATCTTCCTGTAAAGTATGAATGTCTTCTTTTCCATTTATAGTTCTACCTATTTTAGTGTCGTCTGCGAATTTACTTAGGTTACTACTGATATCCGAATCCAGATCATTTAGATATACGATGAATAATAGGGGACCCAGTACCGAGCCTTGTGGTATTAGGGGATAGGGTGAAGAGGGAGATGACCCATTATTAGACACCAGAGTTTAGGGTGGAGGAGTATGGCCCAGTAATGATCTCGTTTTACGTCACGGACTCTCTTTTCTTAGTAGGGGCTAGATCAGTGCTCCTATTCGAAGGACTTTGGTTTTGGCAGTGTGTGACCGTTACGCAGAGTGAATGACCTTTCCAACCTCATACTGTGGCGCGTCTGACAAATCAAAGTCGCGTGATTTATCACCCGGTCATTGCGTCCACATATTATGGCCCATTCATAAGCAGTAGGGAATAAGGTGAAGAGGGATGGCCCATTACTAGGCATTAGGGAGTGGGATCGGATGGGTAGGGGATAGGATGGCCCTAATCCCATCAGTTAATTATCCAGAATGAAGCAAATCTCGATTAATTTGGTGAGGAACGATTAGGTATAGTTAATTTTGGCAGCCTTTTAAATGGGGGGTTTTAAGGGATTATATATAATGGGGCAGGGAGAGAGAGAGAGAGAGAGAGAGAGAGAGAGAGAGAGAGAGAGAGAGAGAGAGAGAGAGAGAGAGGAGAGAGAGAGAGAGAGGAAAGGTAATATGAATGATTGCTAACACGAAGATACTGTGGAAAAGAGAGAGAGAGAGAGAGAGAGAGAGAGAGAGAGAGAGAGAGAGAGAGAGAGAGAGAGAGAGAGAGAGAGAGAGAGTGAGAGAGAGAGAGCAAAGGTAATATGAATAATTGCTAACACGAAGATACTGTGGAAGAGAGAGAGAGAGAGAGAGAGAGAGAGAGAGAGAGAGAGAGAGAGAGAGAGAGAGAGAGAGAGGAGAGGAGAGAGAGAGAGAGGAAAGGTAATATGAATAATTGCTAACACGAATATTCTGTGGAAGAGAGAGAGAGAGACAGAAGAGAGAGAGAGAGAGAGAGAGAGAGAGAGAGAGAGAGAGAGAGAGAGAGAGAGGAAAGGTAATATGAATAATTGCTAACACGAATATACTGTGGAAGAGAGAGAGAGAGAGAGAGAGAGAATTGGAAAGGTAAAATTATTGACAATAGCATGAAATCCATGCATGGATATTTCTTTTTCGGAAATACTATTGCAGCATTGACCTCACACATCTATTGGAGGAACACTAAGCAAGGTTGGTATCATATGAAAAGATAATAATTAAAATGGATGGAAATGGATAGAAGGAGGGAGGAAGAAGAAGAAATAGTAGGAGGAGATGGGAGAAGGAGGAGTGTCGTATGACTTCCGTCATGCTGAAGCCAGTCCGTCATGCTGAAGCCGGAATCT
>JAXCGZ010003194.1:0-20472 GCA_037179515.1 Halocaridina rubra | reverse complement strand
TATTACCAAACCAATTTTTACCAATTTCCCTTCTGAACCTAAATTTATCAAGCTTAAATCCATTATTACGAGTTCTGGTTTGATCATGAATTTTTAAAACTTTATTAATATCTCCCTTGTTAATCCCTTTAAACCATTTATACACTTCAATCATATCCCCCCTAACTCTTCGCCTCTCTAGAGAATGTAGATTAAGTTTTTTTAATCTGTCCTCATATGGTAGATTTCTGATATTGTGTATCATCTTGGTCATTCTTCGCTGCACTCTCTCCAAGGATTCAATTTCCATTCTATAATAGAGTGACCAGAATTGCACAGCATAATCTAAATGGGGCCTAACTAATGCAAGATAGAGCTGCAAAATAACTTTTTCCGTCCTATTGCTAACGCTTCTTGAGATAAATCCTAAAATTCTGTTTGCTTTATTTCTGACTGAGAACTCATGATTTCATGGTTATTTAGCTTATAACTAGTATTGTCTTTTATAGTACCCATTTTAACTACTTTACATTTTTCAACATTAAATTCCATTTGCCATTTGTCCGACCATTTAGATAATCTATTTAGATCTTCCTGTAAAGCATGAATGTCTTCTTTTTCATTTATAGTTCTACCTATTTTAGTGTCGTCTGCGAATTTACTTAGGTTACTACTGATATCCGAATCCAGATCATTTAGATATACGATGAATAATAGGGGACCCAGTACCGAGCCTTGTGGTACCCCGCTAGTAACCGAGCCCCACTCTGATTTCTCTCCATTTATGCAAACCCTCTGTTTTCTGTCTTTTAACCATTGTTTGATCCATCTGAGAACAGCTCCTCCTATATCATGAGCTTCCAGCTTTTTAACTAATCTTTTGTGAGGAACTCTATCAAAAGCTTTGCTAAAATCTAGATATATTGTATCATATTCTTTGCCACAATCTACTGTCTCGTAAACTTCTGAATAAAAAGACAGTAAGTTTGTAAGGCACGAAAAACCCTTAAGAAACCCGTGTTGTGAAAGTTTTATCAGTCTGTGTAATTCTAGATGTGCCCTTATTTTATTTGCAATTATGGCTTCTAGAATCTTACCCACTGTTGACGTTAAACTTACCGGCCTATAATTATTCTTTTTAACTCGTTCTCCTTTTTTAAATATTGGTACCACATCTGCCAATTTCCACTCCATGGGTACCGATCCGGATTTTATTGAATTATTAAATAATTCAGTTAGTGGACAACTAAGCTCTTCCTTGCATTCCTTTAATATTCTAGCATATATTCCATCAGGTCCCGGAGATTTATGAGCCTTTAATTTATCTATTTCTTTTATTACCTCCTCTCTCGTAATATTTATTGAACTAAGTATATTATCGGGACTGTCTCTGTAAATGGATTCTACTTCCGGAATATTTTCCAAGTTTTCATTGGTAAATACAGATAAGAAATAATTATTTAAACATGTACACATCACTTTATCGTCATCTGTGATATGGCCATTGGCTACTTCAATTGGTCCGACTTTTTCCTTAAATTTTGTTTGATAATGTTGATAAAACCCTTTAGGATTTTCTTTAGCTTCTCCTGCTATTCTAACTTTGTATTTTCATTTCGACTCTCTAACTATCTTTTTAACTTCCCTGTTTAACTGTATATATTGCTGCCTCACCTGCTCTTCACCTCTTTTTAGTTTCCTGTATATTCCTCTTTTAATACCTATAAGATTCTTTATTCTATTGTTCATCCATTTAGGGTAATTTTTTCTTGATCTGCAATGTTTCATGGGAATATAGTCTCTCTGACTATTCTTCAGAGTCATGAAAAAATTGTTATATTCCTCATCCAAATTTATATTAACTGACGGACTGCTGTTCTTTCCTGTGAGAGAATTTAATGTATTGATCTTATCTTGTGATAATCCTTGGCTACCACAATATGTACCAACAGTGCTCTTTTAGTGTTATTTAGCTAAGAAATCTAGTTTATATAGGTAACTCATTGCACAAATAAGTCTCTCTCTCTCTCTCTCTCTCTCTCTCTCTCTCTCTCTCTCTCTCTCTCTCTCTCTCTCTCTCTCTCTCTCTCTCTCTCTCTCTCTCTCTCTCTCTCTCTCTTCTTTGTTTTTCATTTGACCCTTTAAGATTTCCATATACGTATGGGATGAAAAAAGTTGGTGTTAAAAAGGCAGCAATTTGCATATAAAGTCTCCAATTATGCCAAAAGAGTTTCTGTGTTCGAATTAATTTACTGAAAGGAAAAAGATGCCCCACAGAGTAGGATAGATAGAAAGATAGATAACTAGCTAGCTAGCTAGCTAGCTAGCTAGATAGATAGATAGATAGATAGATAGATAGAGAGAGAGAGAGAGAGAGAGAGAGAGAGAGAGAGAGAGAGAGAGAGAGAGAGAGAGAGAGGAGAGAGAGAGAGAGAGAGAGAGAGAGAGAGAGAGAGAGAGAGAGAGAGAGAGAGAATATTATGAATAATATGAATATGGGAATGTTTTTTGCATAATTTCATTTATTATATTCAACATATTAAGTTTCGTGTATATATATATATATATATATATATATATATATATATATATATATATATATATATATATATATATATATATATATATATATATATATATATATATATATATATATATATACACACATAATTCCCATGTACTTATTCATATATATATATATATATATATATATATATATATATATATATATATATATATATATATATATATATATATATATATATATATATATATATATATATATATATATATATATATATATATATATATATATATATATATATATATATATATATATATATATACATATATATATAATTTTTATTTATTCACCCTCTGAGAGACACAAGCAATGTTGTGGTTGGGGGAATAAGAAACTAAGAGGAGTGATTGAGGAAAATTAGCTTCTGGTGAATAAGTGTGAGCAGACTTGGCCAACCCTTACAAGGGAGAATGTGGTCCTTGTATGTAAGAAAAAAGTATATATAATTATGTAAATCGTATGCTAGTAACAGTACACAGTAGCATTCGTAATGGTAAACACTGCTCATGTGAAACAAATAAGGAAAATATAATGCAAATAATAATAATAATAATAACAATAATAATTATAATAATAATAATAATAATAATAATAATAATAATAATAATGATAATAATAATAATAGTAATAATAATAATAATAATAATAATAATAATAATAATAATAATAATAATAATAATAATAATAATAATAATAATAATAATAATAATAATAATAATAATAATAATAATAATAATAATAATAAATGCAAACACAATAAGGGCATACAGATTGACCTTTTGAGATGCCAAAACCCACCCTTCAGTCAAATACATTATGTTGAGATCATAAATAATCTCCTATTACATTATTAAGTGGCAATAACACTGTCAAATGATACAAGAGAGAGAGAGAGAGAGAGAGAGAGAGAGAGAGAGAGGAGAGAGAGAGAGAGAGAGAGAGAGAGAGAGAGAGAGAGAGAGAGAGAGAGAGAGAGAGAGAGAGAGATTATTTATTATTTATTTTATTAATTTATTGCGCCAAGGCGTCAGACATTACATGAGTTCATACAAATAATGCTTCAAATGGATATAAAACCAAGAATTGAACATGGTTTACAGGGAGGTGTACATATTGATAAAACATTGCTGCATACTAACACACAACTCACAGAATGGCAGCACAGAGTACATTATATGCAAAAGTAAAGCTCAGAGAAACGCAGAATGCACAAACAGAATTATATAGCAACATACAGAAAATATATGTATAATTCAATATAATTAATGGCCACCAAAGTGAGGAAAACGAGCAAGAATAACATCAAGGTTGTCATCATTAAGTAAAAATGAGCAGATCTGTATTAAGTTCTGACCTCGTGGTAAAACATCTCTCACTGTGGGGCACTGAAGACAATAGTGGTCAAGAGTGTTAGCATTAGTTCGGTCGCATAATGTACAGGAGGTGTACTGTGGCATATCTAGAGTCTGGGAGACCTGCCATAAAGGCCGATACCCCATTCTGAGCCGAGCACTAACTACATTGTTTTTCCGCACCATTAACCCGCGTCTGCGATACTTGTAGCGACTGTGAAGGAAGTGATCATGGTGCTGTATGGACACACTGTTGGCCCTCTCCGTGTCCCTGCGCTGGACCGTCATGGCAAACCCAGCTGAGTAGATGATGTTGCGTAGGCATCGGAGGGAGGGCTCAGCGTCCACAGCATGCCCATCCAGCATACAGGCCGCCTTGGCAAGACGATCCGCTGTGTCGTTGCCAGTCAGCCCAATGTGGGATGGAGTCCACACAAATGACACAACAAGAGAAGCATCCCGAGCGGCTGCGAGGCGACATAGTATATCTCCCACAGCACGGCCACAGATAGGTCTTGGCGAGGATAGGGCTTGTAGGGCCGATTGGGAGTCACAAATTATTACCCCATTCACTCGTCGTCGAACAAGGAGAGTCACGGCATCCAAGATGGCATTCAGTTCACAGTAGGTGGAGCTCGACGAGGTGGGTAGTCTACGGCCAATCCATGAATCAGCCGGCACAGGCGGCTCCATGGTGGGGGAAAACACAGCACATGCCGCCCTCCCATCTGCTTGCACAGAACCATCAACATAGACGTGGTGTGCTGCAGGGACAGACGTGGATACATCAGCGATAGTCTCCAGAGCTAACTGTCTCTGCAAGGGGGGATAGACATCCTTCGAGGTCGGTGTATATGTGACAGCGGGGAGGGGGACACGCCAGGGTGGTAAATCTGGGACAGCCGCCTGCACTGGCAGGTCGATGTCAAGGCCACGGAGAATGTCACTCACCACCCTGATAAGGTTATGACCTCCTGCTCGAAGTGGGAGCCTGGGTGCGTCTGGATCAAGGGACGTCCTCATGACAGCAGAGAAGTACGGAGCAAGAAAGGGGTAGTGAAGACACTTAACAGTAAAATAGGACACATTGGCATAAATCCTCTCCACAAGAGGGGGTAAGTTGAGCTCCAACTGCATACTCACAATACGGGTAGAGAGAGAACATCCCAAGATAAATCTCATGACTCGATTCTGGAACTTTTCAAGTGGCTCGAGAGCTGGTTTAGGAAGTTGACACAAGGCAGGAGACAGATAGTCAACCACTGACCGAAGTAGTAGGATGTAGAGGGTCCTCGCCACTGGGATGGAGACTCCTGCAGCATTGTTGGCAAGCCACTTGACAGGTGCAAAGCGGGGCTCCAGACGGTCAAGAAGGCTCTTCACAAAGGGATGAATTCGTTGACGAGCAGGTATAGCTGGGGTGATCCGGACAGGTGCACCTAAATACGTGTACTGTGTGCAGTGAGGGATGACATTACCACCCATGGCGAATGCGGGCAGTGCTCTGCAGTTGCGTGAAGTAAAAATCCTGCTTTTTTCTGGGGAGATAATAAGGCCACAGGAGGTAGCAGACACGTAAAAGTCATGGAGCATGTGCTGAAGGTCGTGAGTTGAGGTCGTGTGGATGCATATGTCGTCCGCATAGCAGGTAACTGTAGTACCGGGGATGACAGGAAGGAGGGAGAGTAGACGATGCATAAGGATATTGAATAGAAAAGGACTTAGCACACCCCCCTGAGGAGTACCCAGTTCAAACCGTTCATAGGAGCTATACGACCCTTTAAAAAGGACACTTGATGTTCTGTTGCAGAGATATCCCCGTATCCATTTCAGTATGTTCCCCCGAACTCCAAAGTCCACCAGCTGGTCAAGAATAATTTCCTTGTTGGCTATATCGAAGGCAGATTTGAGGTCCAGGAAGGCGACCACACTGGTGGGAGAAAGACGGGTGTAGAGTTCAGCGAGGCAGTGATGTGTGCTCCGTTGTGGGAGGAAACCATAAAGACTGGGGGAGAGTTTATCCTGTAGACGGTGCATGAACCGGGCAAGAAGGATGCGTTCAAACACTTTGCTGAAGCAGGAGGTGAGGGAGATAGGCCTAAATTTGTCGGTTCCAGGTTTTGGTAGAGGAATAATAGTGCTTCTGGTCCAGGCAGAGGGCAAATGCCCCAAGCAAAAGCAAAGATTGAAGAGCCGCAGTAGGGGGTTACCAGGAACTTTCTGAAGAAGACGGAGAACTTGATATGTAAGACCATCCTCCCCAGGGGCAGTAGCCTTAATCCTAGCAAGAGCACGTCGTAGTTCATCCTCTGTGAACGGGATGTCATCCTCTTCATCCGTCTGAGAGAGAGAGAGAGAGAGAGAGAGAGAGAGAGAGAGAGAGAGAGAGAGAGAGAGAGAGAGGAGAGAGAGATTACTCTTGACAATTATTATGTAAATATCCCTCCAAATTCGGGAAGAAAAACAACAAAAAAAGTACAAAAAAGTAAAGGAGATCCAAGAGACTTAAATTTAGCTTAAACGATATGCAAATAAGTGTCTAATGAAAACGTAAAGGGCCAAGAATTGTTAGAGGTCTTATGTCTCCAGTCCCTATTCAAATGGCGTGGATACAGACATTGCGGCTGAGGGAGTATAACTGAATGCCCTTCCGAAACCCCACTGCGGGATCGAATTCGCGAATTTCAGACTCGTCACTTCTTAATTTGCGCTTTCTACCACTGTGTTCCCGCTGACCAATGTAAGGATTAACAATAAACGAATAAAAAACTATCCTCTTTTTCTTTGCAAAAAAAAAAAAAAAAAAAAAAAACGTTGAAACCATCTAACTAAGAGAATTCAAATTAAAATAGAATGACTTCAGAGTAAAAACCAGTTATATAGCAATGGAGGACGTAGAAACATAACAAAAATAATAGAGGATATAATTCTTAGAACATCCGCCAGCGACACCAATAACACAGGTTAATCATTTAAACCATTTAGAGAATAAAATAGATGTCAGAAAACAACTGCCAGATGTACGGTGTTAATGGGGAAGAATGGTGTCAATTATAAGTAAACAAAGAGGAAAATGAACTGAGTTCGAGTGAGTTCGCCTTCAATAGTCTGAACCCAGAGGTGAGATCTTGTGTAAATATTCTGAGTAAGTGTACAGAACATTAGACGGCATGAGTTCATTGGCATTGCAGGAAGGGCATCCAGCAACTTGCAGAGCAAGTCCAACCGCTACAGGAATGGAATCATGCCGTTAAACTCTGTATCAAAACGCACACTTACCTCAAAAGAGGCTGTTGAGGAAATAATGATCCGGTTTTACGTCTAATTAGGGCTAGGACGGTGCCTTCTTTCCAAGGATTTTTGTTTTGGCAGAGTGTGACCGTTATCCCGAGTTATTGTTCTTTCTGACCTCAAACCGACGACCTCACGATTCAAAGTCACGGCGGCCATTCATATAAAAATAGGAATAAGCTGCCAATATTGAAGGATGATTCTAGTGTTTTCATCTGTATCCCTGCGAGATCTTGTTTGAGTGTGCAAAAGAGGGTAAACGGCAAGAGGTTATTTACACTGCGGGAGAGGGGAAAAAAATTACGACTGGGTGGGATGGGGAGGGGTAGGAGCAAACAAACGAGGAGCTAAAATTAGAATTTCAAGAAGGGAGGAGGGAAACTATTTAGGAGCAAGAGGGTGAAGAGAGTGAAGGGAGAATTAGGAGGGAGGCAAGTTGGAGGGTGGAGGGCTAGGTGAGCAGGAGGATAGAGGAGAACTGGATGAGGGAGGTGGCTTGGAGAAGGAAGGTGAGTAATAGGGGGGGGAGTTGGATGAGAGAGGTGGCCTGGAGGAGTAGAGTTAGCCAGATGGGGAGTTGGGCTGTAGAGGAGGTTGAGAGGGGTGAAGGGAGCAAACACAAGGTGCATGATGACGCCAGTTGAGAATATTGGAAAAAAAAAGTAACGAGCCAGAGAAAGTTAGGGAAGTTAAAAAACAGAGAATGATGGATATAAAAGAGGGAAAGGTGGAACGAAAAAAAATAGGAAATGAGGTAGTATGAATGAGGTGAAAAACTAAAAAGGAATGAGTAATAGAAAAAGACACGAAAGGAGTAGAGAGAGAGAGAGAGAGAGAGAGAGAGAGAGAGAGAGAGAGAGAGAGAGAGAGAGAGAGAGAGAGGAGAGAGAGAGAGAGGGGAGGACATACCTAAATTTAGAATCCAAGATTACCGAGTCTTTAGTACCAAAACCAGCGTTACACATCCAACGGCAGGTACAGACACCAGGATCCATGGGCTAACCCCAGAACACACTACAATGATGAATTCCCAGCAGAATCACACAGTCGAAACTACAACTATGACTATGGATACCACCCCAATGAAACATGGTAATACCTCGTCTCCTGCTGTTGCTGTTACTGCTGCCGATGTGAAAGTTACTTGTAAATATAATGATAGATTATCTGTCGTACATATAAATGCACAATCCCTGTTATCCCATATACTAGAAATTGAACATATGCTTGTACAAGAAAATATTGATGTTCTTTGCATTAGCGAATCATGGCTGTATCCGTCAATTAATAATGCATTTATTAATATTCCTTCATATAATATTTATCGCTATGACAGTGGTAGAGGTGGAGGTGTATGTTTATATGTTAAAAATTATTTGAAGGCCACTGAACTAAATCTTGAAACTGAGAAGCACGAAGGAGTGGAAGATAAATGGATCTCTGTCCAACATAAAAAGTTTCCTTCTATTATCATGGGCTGCGTGTACCGCCACCCCAAAGCCTCGGTAACCTCTTTTAGCTATATTTTGGACGTTTTTAAGAAGATAATTTTAAAAAACAAACCAGTTTTTATATATGGCGATTTTAATGATGATCAACTAAAAAGAGAAAATAAAATGAGTAGACTTATTAAGAATTTAAATCTAGAACAGATTATAAATAAACCAACTAGAATCACTCCCACTTCAGTTTCCCAAATCGATCTAGTAATAACAAACTCCAAACATATGATAACTAAGTGTGACGTAATGCCAAGCCCTATAGCAGACCACGAGGAAATTGTAACGTCCCTAAATATTCGCAAACCAAAGAGACAACCAATCTTTAAAACATTCAGATGCTTAAGAAATTATTCACAAGAATTACTTTGTAGTTTACTTATGAATGAAGTACATAAATTAAATGAAATTCTATATACCGATAATATTAATATACAAGTAAACATTTTAACCAGTGTCTTATCATCATGTAAAGATCGATGTGCACCACTCGTGACAAGAGAAATATTTCGTCCCCCCGCTCCTTGGAAAACAGATGACAAAAAACATTATGAAAGAAAGAGACAAACTACAAAATGAAGTAAAACTACAAAGAGATAATATCCCTTTAAGAGAAAAGTTTACAGAGCATAAGAAACAAGTAAAATCATTATTAAGTAACAGTAAGAAACAGTATTACAAAAATGAATTTCAAAACGCTAAAGGCAATATCTCTGATACATGGAAAATTGCTAAAACCATGCTTTCCAATAACTGTAATAAAAGTAGTAACATATCAATTATACCCGATGAGGTAGATGTAAGTGCTAAAGCAGAAGAGTTCAATAATTTTTTCGCTGAAGTGGGGAAAAAACCTTTGAAAAAACAAAAAAAGAAATAATAAATGAAATCAATAATAGTAATGGTGGTAATAATAATGATGATGGTAGTAGTAATAATAATAGAAATGTTGATAATGGTGTAAATAATAATGATGGTGGTAGTAATGGTAATGATAATAGTGATGATGGTAGTAATAATAATAATAATGTTAATCTTCAAGAACATAGTGCATTCAATAGAAGTAATGATGTCTTTAACCCTACTACAGTAGATTGTAATACAGTAATCTTAGTAATAAAAAATCTGAAAGACTCTAATGCATATGGATCAGATGGAATTTGTTTTCGTTTTATTAGAGATTCATTATTTGTAATAGCATATTATCTGACGGTAATAATCAATACTTCCATAGTTACCAATATTTACCCAGATTTATGGAAAAATCCCCATGTAATTCCTGGTTTTAAAAATGGAAATCCTGACGACGTCTCTAACTATAGACCAATCTCTTTACTACCAATTTTATCAAAGATACTTGAAAAGATTGTTGCAAATCAGTTAAGTGAGTTTCTTGAAAAAAATAAACTTATTGCAAAAAGTCAACACGGTTTCAGGCCAAAATTATCAACTGAAACTGCCTTATTGAAAATATCAGATGAAATATACAAAAATATAGATAATAAGAAAATATCATTGCTACTACTACTCGATCTTTCTAAAGCTTTTGATAGTGTACACCATACCATCTTATTAGAAAAATGCAAAAAAATGAACATTGACCCAAGCTGGTTCGAGAACTATTTAAAAAACCGCTACCAGTCAGTCAGAATAAAAGATGTAGTTTCAAGTCGCAAGAAGGTATTGTTTGGGGTCCCTCAGGGATCGATCCTAGGACCTATACTTTTTCTAATATATGTAAACGATCTAGTAAAATATTTACCTAACTGTTATGTCATTCAATATGCTGACGATACTCAAATCTTAATTGAAGGAGAAATTAATGATTTAGAAAATATTATTCGTAGAGCAGAAGAAATTTTGTATATGGCTAAACGTTACTTTCTAAAAAATGGTCTGTTACTTAATGAAACTAAAACCCAATCTATTCTTATCGGATCCAGACAATTATTATCAGAAGTTGATGACAATCTTCATATAAATTTTAACGGTAATATCATTAAGCCAATGAACTCGGTAAAGAACCTAGGTGTCTATTTTGACCGTTACATGAATTTTGAAATGCGTATAGATGAAATTTATAAAAAAGTAATGGGTACTCTAATATATCTAAATAGGGTAAAAGACTCATTTGAAACATCAACTCGTATAATAATTGTCCAGTCCTTAGCTATGAGTTTAATTAATTACTGTCCCAAAGTTTGGGGATGTACAAATAAGACTCAATTACAAGGAACACAAAAGTTACAAAACTTTGCAGCACGAGTGGCTGTTGGCAATGTAAGAAAATACGAGCACATCTCTCCTGTTTTAAAAGATCTAGAATGGATAAAGATTAGAGATAAATATGTTTTTGATATATGTACCTTTGTTTTTAATATACTAAGAAACAATCTTCCTGATTGCTTGTATAATTTTTCTACAGTAAGCTCAGTTACCGGGTTAACTACCCGTCAAGGGGAAGATTTATTAGTACGAAGGTCTAAAACTGATATTGGCTCAAGAGATATAAACATTCGTGGACCTCATTATATAATCAGCTTCCCAGAGAACTAAAAAATGCTGGTTCAGTGTATACTTTTAAATATAATCTTAAGAAGTTACTCTTAAAGGAAGATTTTACTTGTAAATTTTAATAGTACACCCATATTTGAATACCCAATGTACGTTGGAAATAAAGTCTTATTATTATTATTATTATTATTATTATTATACAGATGGTTAAATTAAAGCTGCTCTGACTTAGTTACCACTCCCTACATCAGAAATGCGGGATAGGTATTTTTGCTTTTATCGATACTAGAGCCCCTTTAGAAACGACTGTAGTTGTTGCTCTCTTTGTCCGTTTCTAACTTAAAGCTGTTTTCCTCGTTAACTTCTCTGCCTTTAGGTCATCTTTGTATTTATATGAGTGGTGTGTGTGTTTTTTTTTATTTGTTTTTTTTATGTGTGCATGTGTGTGTGTTTATGAATGTGAGTGAACATGTGGGTTTGACCTGTGAGGCGATATTCTTGGCCGTATCACAGCACAAACTCCGGAAGAAATTAATTCATACTGTCATTGAACATCTAGGCCTGTTTAGTTCATGAAGGGTACCGTAGGAGGGATCCCATTGCCCTATCCTTCTTATTCCCCAGTGATTCAGGCGAAGAGATGCTGTACGAGACATCATCAAAGAGAGCTGAACTCGGGCTCTGCTTCTTGGGAGCTTGGAGCTATTGAGCTACTGAATATAGAAGGCATTTGCAGTAAAATGAGAATAAAGAAATAAATATTTTCTTATTCATTCACCATGAACTGAATGTCCCCATTGTTATATTTCTTTACTATAAGCAATCCATAACACTTTTTTTTTTTTGGGGGGGGGGTGTAAACTTAAGAAAACGCACCTTAAAAGTATAAAACAATAGATCATGAAACCTTCCATGCAGGAATACATTAAATAATCATCGTACGAAATGATTATTAATGATACATATGAAGACAACAAAAGCTAGATCACATATTATATTCCAAGAGGTTTCTTAATAAGGACATTATTAATATTCAACTTAATCAGGGTAATTTGTGATAGGCAGGTAAATGAGTAGAAATAATTAAGATGCGATTGTCTCTGAACTGAAACGTTAGAGAGCGGTGACAACAACACCAGGAAGATGGTTATGAATACAAATAGGCAGAAAATTACATGTTAGTTCTCATGTTATATTTATTACATTTAACTTTCATTAGTCGACTTTCATAACAGGCTATTGAATGTTCCTAAAAATTATCGTGCAATACTCACTAATGTAAAACTGTTAGATAGTTTGGCAAAGAGCAGTAGATTATCAACAAGATAGAAATTGTTGATATACACACATAATGCGTACTTTGATATATTCTACAAGAACCTTTTTCTCATCATATTTAGAGGGGATGCAATCCTCTTTGTAAGGTGTTTGGGAAAGTTGTCTTATTTGCTTCACACAGAGCTAACACATCCATTCTTCTCAAACATGATGTCAATCCTCCTCTTAACACTCGCTCGTTCCACAACCACGCACAAACTGAACTGAACTTACAAGGAGTCTAATTGGAGTTTTCTTACCAAGACAAATTTTATAACAAGAAGCATAATTTACCTATAATGACAATATACAAATTCATTGAATAAAAACGTCTGAACATATCACAAAGAACACCAGAAACTGGTCATGAATCGAATAGAAAAAGAAAGCGCCACTTAGGGGATACAAAGAAACCTAGGAGAACATTTTGCAAGGATGTCAGTGTTACATAACTTAAAATGAACTAATTTCACAACCTGCAAACTAATGTACCTTAAATGCCATGGTTCAAATCATTCATTCTACGTCTGGAATTATCTCGAAGACCGTTACGAACTGAATATTAATATCACAGAAAAAATGAGTAAGAAGACTTTCTAATATTACATCCCAAGTGAACTTTGCTTACAACAACAGTGATCCGGTTTTACGTCACGGACTCCCTTCTCTAGTAAGGACTAAGACGGTGCTTACTTTCGGTGGACTTTGGTTTTAACAGAGTGACTGTTACCCTGAGAGAATGTCGTTTCAAGCCTCGGACCTTGGCGGGTCTCGAACCGACTACCTGAAGAATCAAAGTAGCGTGAACTACCACGTAGGCACGGTGGCCATTTATATATATATATATATATATATATATATATATATATATATATATATATATTATATATATATATATATATATATATATATATATATATATAAGTACAAAGTGTTAGCATACAGCACTAAATTGTAAGGTAGCCCATCAGTGAAACAAAACTCATAAAACAATGCTATATTTCGGATCCTAACTGGATCCCTTCTCAAGCACAGAAGGGATCCAGTTAGGATCCGAAATATAGCATTGTTTTATAAGTTTTGTTTCACTGATGGGCTTCCTTACTATATATATATATATATATATATATATATATATATATATATATATATATATATATATATATATATATATAATATATATATATATATATATATATATATATATATATATATATATATATATATATATATATATATATATATATATATATATATATATATATCTATCTATCTATCTATCTATCTATATATATATATATATATATATATATATATATATATATATATATATATATATATATATATATATATATATATATATATATATATATATATATATATATATATATATATATATATATATATATATATATATATATAAATATATATATATATATATATATATATATATATATATATATATATATATATATATATATATATATATATATATATATATATATTTTATATATA
The DNA here is from genome assembly GCA_037179515.1 of Halocaridina rubra. Classification (NCBI taxonomy): domain Eukaryota; kingdom Metazoa; phylum Arthropoda; class Malacostraca; order Decapoda; family Atyidae; genus Halocaridina; species Halocaridina rubra. The sequence goes on along the minus strand of JAXCGZ010003194.1, from coordinate 6,421 downwards.
TATATATATATATATATATATATATATATATATATATATATATATATATATATATATATATATATATATATATATATATATATATATATATATATATATATATACATATATATATATATATATATATATATATATATATATATATATATATATATATATATATATATATATATATATATATTTATATATATATATATACATATATATATATATATATATATATATATATATATATATATATATATATATATATATATATATATATATATATATATATATATATATATATATATATATGTATATATATATATATATATATATATATATATATATATATATATATATATATATATATATATATATATATATATATATATATATATATATATATATATATATATATATATATATATATATATATATATACATATATATACATAAATATATATATATATATATATATATATATATATATATATATATATATATATATATATATATATATATATATATATATATATATACATATATATATATATGTATATATATATATAAATATATATATATATATATATATATATATATATATATATATATATATATATATATATATATATATATATATATATATATATTTATATATATATATATATATATGTATATATATATATATATATATATATATATATATATATATATATATATATATATATATATATATATATATATATATATATATATATATATATATACATATATATACATAAATATATATATATATATATATATATATATATATATATATATATATATATATATATATATATATATATATATATATATATATATATATATATATATATATATATATATATATATATATATATATATATATATATAGAGAGAGAGAGAGAGAGAGAGAGAGAGAGAGAGAGAGAGAGAGAGAGAGAGAGTCAACTTATTAAAATTCATCTGGATGATTTCATGAACTACAAGACGCATAAGCCTACTACTGTAAATTGCATAAATTTTAAGACATAAGTAAATATTAGAAAGCACTGCGAAGAACTCTAAATGAATTTTAAAGAAACAAAGGAGAAATAATTTTATGTAACATTAACAGTTCAAATTTGCTGTGAACCGGCTGAATATCTCGCAAACTTAAGCTTGGATTCGATGGTGGCTAAATTTCAAAAGTAAAAAAGTGCCAAGAATAATAATATAACTGGAGATAAAACCGCAGAAAATTTATATTTTGCATTAAGTGAGCTATCTGTATTATCTATAACATGAACTGCAATTTCTTTTCATCTGGACAAGTCATGACAATAAGCAGACGAATGAACCATAGATTAAATAGGGTAAAAATCTCCTTCAAATTCTGTTAGGAATCATAAAATGCCCAACTGATTAAAATCGTTGTCATTTTTTTTTTTTACAAACTCTCATTACCAAATTTCTTGTAATTCATCAATATGCATATCTGCGCGAAAACTCTTCTCATGGTATCTCATATACAATACTCTGCGAAATCTCTCTCAGACCAAAACCTTAGAAGAAACCATAATGAATGAAGAACTTTACCTTAAATTAAAGATCTTGCAAATCACGTTCAAACCATAGCGTTGATACGAATACCTATGTTTGCACAAAAGAATAATCCCCTTTATAAGGAGAAGGGTCGAGTCAAAGCAAAAAACTTGGCTATGTGTGAGAGGAAAATACAAATGAGGTGATTCCCGGTTCCTTCTCTTCATTAAATTCAGGCTACTATTACGACAGGCAGGCGAACATGGAGGAGGTAGTCTTCCCTCCTCAATGGAATATAGAGAAAAAAAATAGAAAATAGACATGCAACAAAAAGTAATAACGTGCGCATCTCTCTCTATAAATAATGACTTAGAAAGTATAGAGAAAGAATATAAAATCACCTTAAACGAAGGTGAACAAATCTTTCTGAAACTAAAGGGTGCATCAGAGCAAAGAAAAAGAAGCTAATTGTAACACCTGCATAAGTAGCGTTCAAAATCTTTCTCAAAAAAGCCATAGGCTGAATAAAGAGAGAGGATATATGTAGCTTAAACTAGACAACTTGTAAAACACTCTCGCACGATAGCGTTAAGAAGAATTTTGAACACATGTATATATGCCTCAAACTAAATAAGTTGTAAATCCCTCTCTCACCGTAGCATTAGGGAATATAGAAGGACCATAAATATACCTAAAACTAAAAAAAAAACTTGTAAATCACGCTCGCACCATAGCGTTACGAAGCATATGAAATAGGGATAAATGTACCTCAGACTACAGAGCTTGTAAAATATTTTCACATCATAACATTGGAAAGAAGAAGATAGAGATAACACCATAGCATCTGAAAGAATTTAGAAGAGGTAAATATACAAGCAAAAGAGATTGTATATTCCTCTAACAACATAGCATTGGGAAGAATATAAAAGAGAGATAAATATTCCATAAACGAAGAGCTTGTTAATCCCTCTAACACCACAGCATTATGAGGAATACAGAAGAAAGATAAATATACCCAAATCTACAGTGTTTGTAAATCACTCTCGGACCAAGCATTAGGAAGTATATGGAGGAGACATATATATACCTGCAACTAAAAGCTTGCAATTCCCTCCCACACCATGGCATTAAGAATAATAATATAATAATAATAATACTTTATTTCCATTTCAATACAATGGGTATTCGTCAGCCAGGGTAAGCCCCAACCCCCCACTGTGGTGTCCACCCACAGCAGTTCCTGCCAGTAAACAGCTTAAACTCTCGGTCTTGGACGGGAACCGATCTTTCGACCTCATGAATGCGAAGCCAGCGCGTTACCACTGTACTAGCCAGAAGAGACACAAATATACCTCGATGTGAAAAACAAGCAAATCTCTCTATACCTAAAGCATGAGAAAGACCAGAAAGGAAATAAATGTTCCTCGAAATTAAAGAGTTTGCAAAATTATTTAATAAGTAAAACCTTGGGAAAAGGTATGCATACCTCAAAATAAAAATCTCTCTCAAACCAAAGCCATTGGAGGCATAGCTAAAGGAGACTCCTCTACCTCAAACATAAGAGCTTGTAAATAACTTTCAAACAAAGAAAAACCATTATAAAGCTAAACGCAAGAGGAATAATGCACCTATCTATAACTACAAAAGCTTCCAAATCACTCTCAAAAGTAAAGCCTTAAAAACCAAAGAGAGAGAGAGAGAGAGAGAGAGAGAGAGAGAGAGAGAGAGAGAGAGAGAGAGAGGAGAGAGGAGAGAGAGAGAGAGAGAGAGAGAGAGAGAGAGAGAGAGAGAGGAAAACCAAAATGAACTAGGTATAAATAACTAAAATGCCTGGAAGTCATTCTCAAAATTAAAGCCTAAAAACCATAAAGAAGATAAATAATATCTCAAATTAAAAAAATGCTAAATCACCCACAAATTAAAGATTCAGAAAGCAAGGAGAGACAAAGAAGCAAGTGAAATTTGAAAAAAAAAAACATTAAAATGTCCTCACATATTTCTCAAACTTAAGCCTTAAAACCACAAAGAAGATAAACATATTTCAAACTACAAAGCGTGCAAATCACCCTGAAAGGGACTCTTTAAAAAGAAGAGAGAGAGAAAAGGCAGCTTGACCAAGATATAAAAAACTAAACAAGAATGCAAATTATTCTCAAGCTTATGCACTGACCATACAAAGATTCTTTAACTAAAGAGCATGCAAATCACTCTCAAAATAAAGCTTTAGAAAGAAGAGAGAAAAGTGATCAGGGACTGGATATACAAAAAGCGTGCAGATCATGCTCAAACTAAAGCATTAAAAATAAAGAAGATAAAGATATCTCAAACTAAAATCCATTCAAATCTCTTTCAAACTAAAACTCCAAAAAGCTTAGAGAAAAGGCAACAACCTGGATACATAAAAACTAAAAACAAAAAGCATGCCAATAATTTCTAATCTAAAGCAGTACAAATAATGAGAATAAATATATCTCAAACTAAAAAGCTCTCAAATCTCAATCAAACTTAAGTTTTAGAAAGCAGAGAGAGAGAGAGAGAGAGAGAGAGAGAGAGAGAGAGAGAGAGAGAGAGAGAGAGAGAGAGAGAGAGAGAGAGAGAGAGAGAGAGAGAGAGAGAGAGAGAGAGAGAAGTAAACTTAATAAAATATAAAAAATGAGAAATATCCACACTTATATCAGAAACTAAAGCTCTACAGCCATAAAGTAAATAAATATACTTCAAACTAAAAAGCGCGAATACTGCACTCTATCTGCCTTAGAAAGCAGACAAGGAGCCAGCAGCTGGACTGAAAATAAGTAAAATACCCTAAATATATTTCTAAAACAAACCTAAAATATGAATATTTACACACACACATATATATATAAATATATATATATATATATATATATATATATATATATATATATATATATATATATATATATATATATATATATAATATATATATATATAATATATGAGAATCGTGCAAATTTCCCTCAAACTAAAGCTCTAGAAAGCATTGAGAAAGAGCAGTAGGAACTGGATATGAAGGAAAACATACACACACAAACACAGGGGAAGGAAACGCAAACACCAATCACTTCAGCCACTGTCAACAGCTTCCGAGCAGAAGGTGGCAAATGTTTGAACAGTCACCAAACGTGTTATGACGAATGTTAAAAGAGTGAATTTCAAATTTTTATATCTTTTCTTTGTTATTACGTTCCGTCTTGAAACCAATTTTAATCATCTATATTTGCTATTACATTCAATTAAAAGTCAGTGGAATAATTTATTTTCTGAGGATAGACTCAATTAAGCTATTTTATCTTTCGTTTGATAGTTTCTAATTACCTTAAAATAATTGTATTATATAGTAACATTGCTTCAGTTGTTCTGATTTTGAATAAATATATCACTTCTTTATGTGTCATAATTAGTCCCTATCCGAAAGGGGGTGGACACAATTTACATGAAAAATCACAGGAAGAAGACAGTCACTACCCGCAATATAAGTCAGCGCTTGTATTATATCTCGTTGTAAGGAGCGACTAAAAGGATAGGTGAGGTTGGTAAACTATCTCTCTCTCTCTCTCTCTCTCTCTCTCTCTCTCTCTCTCTCTCTCTCTCTCTCTCTCTCTCTCTCTCTCTCGCTAGAGACTTTTGTTACGATAAAATAACTGACTGAAGATACATGGATACGGAAGGTATGTTGAGGATAATTTATTTATGTTGATTTGCTTTAGTTGCAAATTTGGCAAAATGAACTGAGAGCATCTATTAAATACCACGCAATATTCCAATGATATCTGAAAGATGGCCGCGACTGCAATAAGAAAAAAGGGCGTCATAATGCAATGTCCTTCCCTTTTACAAATTATGCAAGTAAGTGCTTGCAATAAAAAATATATTTAAAGACGTAGGGTTTGTTTATTTCTCAAAAGTCTATCCCTGTCAGTCTCCTTGTACGACATATTCAATCGCCAAGAAAAATAAGAGCGGCGTTTTCTCTTCCACCTCGCACACATACTTATATATAATCATATACATATATGCACACACACACACACGCAAGCATATATATATATATATATATATATATATATATATATATATATATATATATATATATATATATATATGTCTCACTGGCAGTCCCCATTTGGGATTGGGCACAGATGGATTGAGGCTGGAAAATTAAGGTAATAATAATAATAATAATAATAATAATAATAATAATAATAATAATAATAATAATAATAATCATAATAATAATAATGACAATAATAATAATAATAATAATAATAATAATAATAATAATAATAATAATAATAATAATAATAATAATAATAATAATAATAATAATAATAATAATAATAATATTAATAATAATATTAATAATAATAATAATAATAATAATAATAATAATAATAATAATAATAATAATAATAATAATAATTATAACAATAATGATAATGATGATGATGATAATAATAATAACAATAATGATAATGATGATGATGATAATAATAATAATCATAATAATAATAATGACAATAATAATAATAATAATAATAATAATAATAATAATAATAATAATAATAATAATAATAATAATAATAATAATAATAATAATAATATTAATAATAATATTAATAATAATAATAATAATAATAATAATAATAATAATAATAATAATAATAATAATAATAATAATAATAATAACAATAATGATAATGATGATGATGATAATAATAATAATAATAATATAAATATATATATATATATATATATATATATATATATATATATATATATATATATATATATATATAATATATATATATATATATATATATATATATATATATATATATATATATATATATATATATATATATATATA
>JAXCGZ010003193.1:7500-20500 GCA_037179515.1 Halocaridina rubra | reverse complement strand
TATATATATATATATATATATATATATATATATATATATATATATATATATATATATATATATACCAAAGCCATATTCCCCCTTATAAGGAGGGTGGCAGAGTAAAAAAAAAAAGTACTTTGACTTTTTGTGGGAAGTAAATACAGACGAGGGGATTCCCAGTCCCCTCGCTCCTCCCCATTTAATCAACTTTTATGACACGCAGGGGAACATCGCCATTTAGGAAAATATTCAATGAAATTATGTTACTAGGTTACGTTAGTTAGGTTGGTTCATGCCTACTTAAGACACGATTATATCAGTTTTGTATTTTCATGTCACTCGTTAAGGGTGTGGAAGTAAACACTCACCCATTTTAGTAGTATATGAACACCGCGTACTTTATTTTATCTGTATATACTAAGCAAATTTTGTTTTTGCTAAAATATATATATTTTTTTCAGGATGTGTGGCAGTTGGGCATCCTCATCTATGTGTTGTTAACGGGCCAGTTACCCTGGCAGAAAGCTGACCTCACAGACCCAAACTACTCAGAGTACGTCAATTGGCGCAAGAGACGAACATTGAGAACCCCCAAAAAGTTTTCAAACTTCACTTCACGATTACTAAGGATGTTCAAGAGACTGCTTGAACCCAAACCTGACAAGAGATCATCCGTGAGAGAAGTATATAAATACCCAGCCGATAAATGGCTGATCAAACTACCCCGCCGAGATGCCTCTGATCAGGACAATCAAAGTATTTGTTATTCGACATTCTCAGCACACTCTTGTCCCAAGGAAAAAGATCGCGTACTTCGAACACTAAAAGCTGCTGGCATTGAGACCACCGTGGACCGCATCGCCAAACGCCAGCGCATTCATGATTGGCTGGAACATTCTCTGTCAACAAAAATGCCCGAAGAAGAAGACCAAAAGACTCGAGAAGGACCACGTGCGCTACGAGTTGAGCTCGTTGAGAGAAGGCAGGAACCTTCTCAAAGTTCACAAACAGACAAGAGATTGCACGAAAGTCTGAGGAAACAATATGAAGACTTGGCGGCCTTAACTATAGAAACAGCGCATTCAAAAACAGCTGCAGTAGCTTCTCACGCCACAGTTACAGCTCAAGAGAATGCTTCTTTTATTGCTCAAGAGAGGAAATCAAGAATAAATGACTCTGTTCCTCAAGCAAACCATAAGCCAATTGATCCCAGAAAAGGAGAAATAATCAATTCAGGTGTGATTGTTGTTTCTGGCAACATTATCACTCCGGTGCGGAGACTTTCTCGACCGAGGGCCCACAGTAACAGTCCACATCTGAGAAGAAGGGCTTCTGCGAACGATCAGAAAAGGGAGAACATTCTCACCAACAATTCTACAGCTGGGCGGACGCCTCTGGAACCAGCTGAAAATAATGTCATCGGTAGTCCAGTGGCCACTAGACGCCATTATGGCCGTTCAGATAGAACGGAATGTGGCTATGAGCTGAAACATAGCAAGACTTATGGATATTTTCCCTCTGACCAGTCTGACGAAGTTGATTCCCTGAGACTAAGTCATGAAAGTAGTTCGTCAGATACCAGCCTGGCCAGCGTCCTCGTCAAACCCGACGACTATAATTAGGGCTCGTTTCATTTCAGATATATAAAAAGAAAGTTTTTTCCAAGAGAATGTATTCGTCGAGTAATGTCCTGTCCATATATCTCTATTTTTAAGTGATAACCTTAAGCTATACTGAAATAAGCACAAGTAGATTCCCATTGCTATCGAAGAAGCTTGCTACTGAAAGAATCTGACTCATATTTTTTGCCTTTTTGTGTGTAACAACTTGTCTCTTCGAGTGAGGGTGGACACAGGCAAGTTGAGTTATTAAGGCTGGATGCCCTTCATAACGCCCCACTGTGGAATCAAGCCTGTGTTTTTCAGGTTAGTCACTTCCCGACTTTCTCGCTCTAGCACTGAGCCACCGTGGCCCCTTAGCTTGAGTAAACATTGATGAATGCAATACTATCTTAAAAAAAATATATATTACTAATCCTCTTCAGATACATTGGGATCACTTGTGCAGTATATTTCTCAAGAGTTTTATTTTAAGATAGAATTTATGCAGAATTCTAGTCATGCACAATCAACTGTTGCTATCGTTTCAGAGATATATAATTGATTCATTATCTTCCTTAATCAAAACTCTTTATATTAAAAACATGAGATTGAATCAAATAAAGGTGCTGTTGGTTAATGATGTAAATTAGATATTTTTTTTGAAATCATATAGGTATGGAAATAAAGAAGGAAAATTACAATAGCATAGAAAATACTCTTAAGACTTGACTGGGGGAAGAAATTCGCCATATGAAAAAATTCTGTGTATGTGACATCATTATTATTATTATTATTATTATTATTAGTAGTAGTAGTAGTAGTAGTAGTATTACTGTTATTATTATTATTATTATTATTATTGTTATTATTATTATTATTATTATTATTATTATTATTATTATTATTATTATTATTATCAGTAGCAGTAGGAGTAATGTTGTTTACTGAGTACCTCATATTAAAGATAAATTGCCTAGAAAATTATTTACAGATAACATTGCCAAGAAAACTTCCAGTATTAGTAATAAAAACAAAAACTTGATTATCGTTTTCATGTTAAAATAGAAGGCATATAATTAGTTGATATTCTCTGTATTATTATACAGAATAATGTTTGATTGTGTAAGTTGATGTTGGTCATACAGGATTATTAAGAAGACTTCAGTTATTAGCTTCAGAGAATGTTAATAGCACTTCTTTTTTTTTTACAAATTATTTTTTTTCAGGTTATATGTTTCATCATCTTTCATTCTTATGGGAAGGAATTATTTTATTAATATCATAAAAACTGATTTAGTGATATGTAATTGATGGAAAGAGCTAAATAGGACTAAGTAAATTTAACGGTGCCCCAAACATTAAATAATCCCTTAGTCTGTTAGGTTAAGTTAGGTTAGATTAGATTAGGTTAATGCCTAACCTAACCTAAGCTAACTTAATAATATACGGGGTTCTTTAATGTGATGGGAATCGTTGTATTTATATGATCCGAGATATGCAATGAGTATATCAGGTTATTAATATCATATTTTTTTTAAAAAGAATCAAAACGATGTTTTTTGAAATAATGTCTTAATTAATAGTAAATATAATTCACACAAAAGCTTTCATGTTTAAAATTTTTATGTAATTATCAGAATGTCAAATGTATTCATTCTCATATAATTGTTACTTTTATCACGTGTTCTTGATGACTTAATTATTTTAAGATGGTTTGTATGTTTTTTTTTTATTTAATAATGACTGGTGAGGAATAATTGAATACAATGCAATGACCCTTTGTTTGTGTGTTTTTGTGCTGTGTTTTATAATTACTTTTAATATAATAATTCAAGTGAATATAATTGTGGTCTATGATAAACTGCTTTTATTATATTTAACACATTATTATTATTATTATTATTATTATTATTATTATTATTATTATTATTATTTGCTAAGGTAGTTGTATGTGGTTTATAATTTTAATAATTGTGTACTTAATTTACATATATATATATATATATATATATATATATATATATATATATATATATATATATATATATATATATATATATATATATATATATATATATATATATATATATATATAATATGTTGCCGTGCTGTGGAGACAATAAATGTTTGATAAATATATGTATATATGTAGAAAACAAGGAAGTTGCCAGTTAGTGATTTTGAATAGATTAAATATAGTGTTGTCTTACATGTGAATATATTATTAAGTGTATTTCCTGAATGTAAGAAGCTGTAGAAGAGAGAAAATATAGCAATAATTTTATAGCAGAGCCAATAAAGTAAGTCCAAATATGTCCTCATTCTATATCAGTATTATATCAGTCAAAATATGGCAATAAATTAACAATGTAATCGTGAATGATAATTTATTTAGTACTGGTAATACAGTATATTTATTATTAGAAAGCACACACACATACACACTCACACATACATACATACATACATACATATATATATATATATATATATATATATATATATATATATATATATATATATTAAATAATAAAAAGATATTAATTCTGAGTAATTCTAAAAGGCTTTTGTTCATAAATAAAGAAAGGCTGTGTTGTTGAAAATAATGCTGATAGTTTTATGTATTTTTGTGATAATGATATTTTCCTGAAATCAGACAGGATCAATGTAGTGTTTCGGTATTTTATTCGAATACAGAAAATGTCCCGTATATGTTAAGATATTATTATTATTATCATTATTATTATTATTATTATTATTATTATTATTATTATTATTATTTCTTGCATATCTTAAGAGGCAACAAAGTATAGGTCAAATGGGGGAATAATTACCTCACCATCCTTATTTTTGTAGGATCATGTATGAAGAAATTTGTTATTAATCATCATCCATTTATTTTACTTTAATTACAGGTAAAACATTTTACTAGTTTTTTTTTTATCATTACAACATTTTAGACCCTTTTTTGAGAGGTATGTCCATAGGTTGTATTGTACAGTACAGTATAGTATATGCAAATAATAGCCTCATTCTGAAGAATCAAATTTTTATGGCTTCCCAATGACCATTGTATTAACAATAAGCATAATGTGTATGATTATAATGAAGCATGAAGTATAATTCTTGTTTTTAGAATGTGTGTAGCCTTAGACAATTGTGGTGCAATTGACTGATATTAATAAGGTACATATTCTCAATAACTCATGAAATGACACAGTTAATTCGGTTGCAATAATGTATTCTGAAAGATTTATATGGGATATATATTACTAATGGGCTACACGGACTATGAACAAAATTTGCAAGTTTGGATTTTGGGGTCTTCTAATTGTGAATTTAAAGATATGAATTAAGAAATATATAAAGGAGTATGTACCTTTGCCCCCTATCATGCATGTATGCAAACTGACAGTGAATCTTGATAGTTTTGTATTTTCTTGTAAATAAATGTAAAGAAAATAAAATTTAATGTAGTTTTAATATTTAACCTTATCTGTTGTCATGACGTTTCGTAAGAGGCGACTGAAAGTGATGTCTCTGTGAGGAAAGGAATTTTTTTCTTGGTGTATCCTGTACGTTTTATAGTAGCTGGTCAAAATGGCAAGATATTTGGGACTTAGTACTTGCTTTCTGAATATATCTTGCCACACAATGAATGAAAGGTTATGAAGAAGCCCTGATTTTTTTTTTTTTTTATGATTGTGACACCAGGACGGCCCAAAAAAATAAATAAATCTGCCCTCATCGGGCCTGGGCACAAAGAAAACATAGCATAGAGAGAAACAGAAGTGGGGAGTGTATTGTGACTTGTCAGATGTGAAGGGATAATAAGACATGTGCAACGAATATCCAAGAATATTCGGTGTTGATGTAGGTATAGAAAGAATATTATTATGTTACAATTGTAGCCACCCTACTGACTTGAGCTAGCGAGAGGGTCATATTTAGAAAAAAAAATAGTTAAAATATTATGAACTCCTCCTTTGTTTGCAATATTTGTCACCATTATTTCGTGCACCTAGACTATTCATGGAGTAATATAAAAAAAAAAAATAATGATCTCTACAGTATTCTTTCACTGCGGCTATAGTCACGTACTAGCATTAAAGTGACTTAGAGTCATCTCTGGAAAGAAAAAATAGAAGGTAACTGTTATGCGTACCTCATTGTTTACAAAACTGGTGTCTGATTGTTTGTGTGGCGTTTTATGATAGGAGTGAAACCTATAATGGCTGCGCATGTAAACAAAATGACGAGGTGAACTAGCATACACCTAGCGTCGAAGCCCCTGCTGAGTCGAAATGAGTGAACTATTAATGATATCATTCTCCAGTGAACCTGAGAGTATATCCATGTGCTCGTGCTTCGATAAGGGCAAAATTAATACCTTGAAGCTCTTTTATAATTTAAATACCTTTCATAACAAGATCAGAATGCTCCTCAACATCAGCGTCAGGCAACAGCACAAATTTGGCTTGGCTGGAAAATGCATTTCGTCAAGGTAAGTCATTTCTCAAATCTCCTTCATTCTTTCACAAGCAATCCTTACACGTGTTTGCTTTCACGTACGCCGTACACCCATGCGCACATGCACCAGCACATACATGATTTATGCAAATACCCGAAATATCAACAATGATTTCTATTAATTGAGACTCCATACCACTTGATTTTATAAGCTGATGATGAATCTGTGACGTGCCCTTGGGGGAAGATATGTTTTTGACAGTTACCAAATTGTAATTTGTAAATTATTAATACATAAATTATATATTAATATGAAAATAGAAAATCCACATTGCACGTACACAGCGTGCATAACAATAATCTACATATATTGGGTATAGTAGTCACCGTGGCTCAACCGGTAGCGTCTGCGACTCTGAGGCGTCAGGTCGAGGGTTCGCGCCCCGTCACGGTCTGAAGTTAGGAAGGGCATGCACTCAGCGTAAGGATTACATCTGCCTAAACAAGTCCTTCGCAAGAAAACAACCGTCCTAGCCCTTGGTAGAAAAGGGAGTCCGTGACGTAAAACCGGAACAACAACAACAACAACAAAAGTTCTAGTAAATCTTAAAAATGAAAATAATAGTATTGATAAAATACTAATTGGCCACTGCTCACTAAACCACGTGTTACCATGTATTTACAGCTGATATTTTTCCTAATAGTTTCAGCATTTTCTTTGTGAACTTAATGAGAGGTTGGTGAGGAAACTGAGCTGGCCGTCTCTAAAAGTGTGAACTATAGCTCCGAAAATAGTTACGATAAATTTTAACAGTTCTGTGTATGGGTGACTTGAATTTGTGTTGAGACACGAAGAAAATGAGTGAACATGAAGGTTGGAAGGTAAAGATGATAAATTTATCACTGAAAAAACTATTCATAATAATGAAAATGAGAGTGAAAGTTTCTCACTGAAGAACGTGACGTAATAGTGATGATAATGGTGAAACGCCATAACTGAAAAATTATACTTAACTGAAAATAGTGGTTCGAGTGTATTGTGGCAGAACGTGATGTAATATTGTCTTTGTGGTGAATAAAAGTGAACTACTGTACTCCGGCTCCTACTATCACTAATAATCCCTCTAGATCTACAGAAAACTGGTAAGCAAAAATATTTTTATTTTCATAGGCTATTTATTTGAGTTTTAGTATTTGTTTATTTACTTTTTTACAATATACTGAAATAAAATTAGAACTTATATGTTCATAATTTATATAGGTACTTATGTTTATTGTAATACTTGGACAACAGTTCATTAGGTCAATTGGCTATTTTTCAATGGCTTGTTTCATCCTTCATTTACGTCATAGAGGCCTATTTATTTGTACATTATATTTGTAATGATTTATATTGTAAAATCATTGAAAAAGCTGTTTATAATTACTTAAAATGCGAGATAACCCGGTTATTTTTCCCAGACTTATAACTATAAATATAATTATATTTAAAAAATTTAGTTGATTTCATATGAAACTAATTCTCATCATATTTATAATATTAGGTTTGGCTAGTTAGGTTGGAAACTATTAATGTTTTTTTGTTGTTGTAGATTTTTTCAGTAGTTTTGTTTCCATTTCACTCGTCGGCGGGTTTGAAAGTAAATATTTACCTGGACTTGTTTACTTATAAATCCCCAGTTAAGAAAAAGTTTTACATTTATTTGTTTAGATTAATGTGGTTAGTTCATCTTCAGCCACGAAACAGACTCACAAGTGATTTATTTTTTATTTTTATAAATTTTTTACAGTAATTCGTAATTTCATTTCACACTTTGGGGTGTGTGAAACCAAACCTATTAAATTGAATTTTGGCGAAGTTACATTAGTCCAATTATGGATAGGTCTAGTTACTTTTCCGTTATCTATTGTATATATTTTTTTCTCCTGGCTTTATTGGTGATTAAAGATATAGATATATTATTATTATTATTTTTATTACTATTATTATTATTATTATTATTATTATTATTATTATTATTATTATGAGAATATGATACAGTTTTGCTGTAAATAGGCTTCTTTCCCGTGAACATAGTTAATGCTTAATTTATTTATTAACCTAATAATTTATAAAGTTATGTTAGGTCAGTAAATAAGTATTAATTATGGTAGGAGAAGCCCATTAAATAAAACAACGAATATATATATATATATATATATATATATATATATATATATATATATATATATATATATATATATATATATATAAAGTACTTATTAATTTCATGACCTTATCTGCCCACCTTTTCAAAGTACAATGTCAAGAGATACAGCTAGCTGTATCTCTTGCCATTGTACTTTGAGAAGGTGGACAGTCAAGGTCACGAAATTAATAAGTACTTTATATATATATATATATATATATATATATATATATATATATATATATATATATATATATATATATATATATATATATATATATATATATATATATATTCGTTGTTTTATTTAATGGGCTTTTCCTACCATTTTAGACTGTATGTTAACAGTTCAGTGTTATTAAAGTATAAATTATGTTCACGGCGGAGAATGACTATAGGTGATGAAAAAGTACCGGAATGGCTGTATGAAAATGCTAGAGTAGCCTAACCGTAGAAATAATAATAATAATAATAATAATAATAATAATAATAATAATAATAATAATAATAATAATAATAATAATGATACTTCAACATATATTCACGGTGCATAGCCACGTATACGCATTATCCTTTATAACGGATAATTGTCATATATTACATAGAATGACATCAGTAGATAAACAGATCTATTCATAGCATTTTCAAAGTACTTTATAGCTATTTTTTTTTGAGTGCTAGTGTATTGTGACTCTCATCTCATAAGGTTTAGTTTTATCTTTCATATCACTATAAACTATAGCCTATTCGTTCAGACTTTGCCCTGGGCAGTGGAGCATGAAGAAAAGTTCATGCCTACCTTATTTTCTCGACTGCTACTTTCCAATAATTCTCCCTGACTGGTTTGAAGTGTAGCAGGAAGGTGACTGAAGAATAATGACCCATAATAAACTTACAAATGGTTTCCGTAAGTAATATCTAACATTCAGAAGAGCATATTGGAAGACGGAGCCATCATTTACGAGAACAGACAAATATTATGACGTCATTGTCTACAACCAATCAACGCTGAGCTACTCTGACGTCACAAGTCCCTCAAAGCAATCAACGTGGATATTTTTTTTCTTTGCTTCCCTGCCATGGCAGATTCATCAACCTTCTTTTAAAATAAAATATATCCTAATGAAATCTGTAAGTTTATTATAAGTCATTATTCTTCAGTCACCTTCCTGCTACAGCTCAAACCAGTCTGGACTAATTATTATAAAGTAGCAGAGGAGAAAATAAGATAAGCATGATCTTTTCTCCCCAGGGCAAAGTCTGAACGAATTGGCTATATAGCCTATCTAATCTGACAAGACTAATTTAAAGGGAGTTTTACACGGTCAAACGGTTCGTCGAACGCGGTTCGACAGACAAGTGTTTGAAGTGATGTTCGAACGTGTGAACGGGGTATTTGGTTGTCGAACACGTGTTGAAGTGATGTTCGAACGTGTGAACGGGGTATTTGGTTGTCGAACACGTGTTGAAGTGATGTTCGAACGTGTGAACGGGGTATTTGGTTGTCGAACACGTGTTCGACAACCAAATACCCCGTTCACTTGTTCGAACATCACTTCAAACACTTGTCTGTCGAACTGCGTTCGACGAACCGTTTGACCGTGTAAACCCCCCTTAAGTTAACGCAACCAGGTTAGGTTAGGTTATTGTACAATGAAAGATAGATTAACTTTTAAGAGGAAGGAATCAGACTCCAACGGCATCAATTTTTTTTTTTATATCTTTACTGCATACATATATCCATACAAGCATACATACATACGTACATACATGCAATGACTGTATTGCCCCTTGTTATAGGGGAGGCTAAGCCAAAGCACACACCTATTCACAAGAAAGCAAATTCATCACAGCTCTCCCTTATTTGCGTTACTTTTTTTTTTTTAATAAGACACCTTTGACAATGAAGGTAGTAGGGTTGCCCCAATAATAACAAAAGCGCTGAAGTCTAAAGGGGGGTACAGACGATCATTATTACTGTCAGTAAAAATACTGACACTATTCTATTGGCGTGAACTACTACGTCCATATGATGGACACACCGACAGTAATAATGACAGTACAGGGAAATACTGTCAGTAATATTAATCGTCTGTTTAGCCCTTAAGGGCGATATATTGCTGCTAGTTCCTTTAGTTGCTTACAAGGAAAGATGGAGGGGAAGAAAACCCCCCCCTTGCCCCATTTAGTTACCTTTTACACCTTGCCGGGAGTACAAAGGAGGTATATATTTTCCTTATCATAGTGATAATGATAGTCCTCAATATTGTTTACGACGGAGGTGGGACAAGTGGACTGAAGCTGGGGAATGCACTTCCTATCACCCTGCCGTGAGCTCGAACGTGGTTCCATCACCTCCTGAGTTGAGCACTTTACCAGTTACACTGCAGTGGTTCCCGACAGTTGCTTCTTTTATACAACTGTCTCCTGCGACAATTGCCCCTTCAGTATTTAATTGCGGGTGCCTCTGTCATGTAATGCCAACCTCTTAGAATTTAATTTATAAAACGGAACATAAATACCACTCCTTTGTATCTAAGTAGTCGAACCTCTAAAGTGTACTATAAAGGCTATCTTACTTCCAGTGAAAAGGAATTTACACTAGGAACTCCTCAGGGAGGAGTTCTGTCTCCCCTTCTCTTTAACATCTTAATGGATAAGCTTCTCAAGTCTCTCAGACTACCAAATGATGAATGCACCATCATATGTTATGCAGACGACATATGTATAAGGGCACCTTCTGCCAATGATATGCAAATAATACTTAATGAATTTTCTCAAGTATCAAAAGACATTGGTCTTGTCATTTCAACTCCAAAAACAAAGTACTTTTCCAGTATCTCGCAAGAGCCTCACCTTGTATTAAGCAATCAAATGGTTAAGGTGTGCGAAAATCACAAATATTTGGGAATACCAGTTCCTTCTCCCCCTCACACAGAGTATGTCAAAGATTTGTGTGAAAGACTGCAACAGTGACTCAGACCGTTAAAGCTTCTTGCCAATAGGGTATCTGGTGTTGGAATTAACATATGCTGAACTTTCTATCTCGCATATGTCATGTCATTAGTCGACTATCACACCCTGCAGCTCTGTACTATGACTACCTCTATCTTAAGACCCTTAGAAAAAATTCAGAACAAAGCTATGAGGATTATTCTTGTCTGCCCTATGAGCACCAGAATTATAAATATGCAACATGAATTAAACCTCCCACCTTTGATAGAACATATCAAACAGTCAGCTGTGATATTTGGAGTTAAATTAGCGAAATCAGCTCAGCCTCATCCATGTAATGCTGGTCATTTGCAAGGGCCGCAGTCAGCGCCAACAATCATTAAATCACTAATAAAAAGTAACATACAGTATGAAAGACAAATTCACCCCAAAATATTTAAGCTTATAACCAATGAGACAAAAAAACATAATGTAACACTCTTTACTGAGAGTGGTCCTGCACAATTAATAAATCCTTGCAAGAGGATCGGGCCAGAAATTCTCTTTCCAATATTATCATCTGGTCCGAATGTTGCTCCAATTATTAAAAAACATCAATGGTTAGATGATATTGAAGCCTTTATTAAAACTAGTTTCCCAACTAACAATGAAACACTCTGCATTTACACTGATGGGTCTCACACAAGCAGTACAGGAGGGTCTGGGTGCAGCATTATAGTTTATGAAAATTTTGAAGGGCAGCAAATATTTGACAAAGCACTGAGTATGCCAAAATGGTCATCAATCACCGAATGTGAAATTGTTGGTCTAAAACTTGCTATTGAACATGTTCTCAGTGCTAGGAGATATGCTATCATATTCTGTGACTCGCAGAGTGCGCTTCTGTCACTGAGATCATTAAAAAGCTCCTACAAAACTCACATGGCTGAAATTCAAGAGGCTCTTATTGATTGTGCAAAACTTAAACTCCAAGTTAAGTTTTCATGGGTACCCTCCCATGTTGGGATAGTAGGTAATGAAAAGGCTGACAGGCTGGCAAAAATGGCAACTGAGAGTTCAGTGTCTGAATCTATAACCACACTGACTCAGTTTAAAACAATGTTGTATAATGAGATTATGGAAGAGCAAGAACTTTCTACACTCACACAACATGTAAGCAGCTGTTCGATCCAGCATTATGAAAACTTCAGAAGGCTGAGACACAAATACAGCATGGGTAAAATGCTTACAGGTGACTGTGATAGAGTTGCTGCCTGTATAAGACTTGGTTATAGAAATATATGGGAGGTGAATTGCGAGAAAACTGGTAGAAAGCACCCAGAACACTCAAAATGCCATTTATGTGAGTGTGAAGGGGGCAACAATTTAGTACACTACATTACAGAGTGCACAAAGCTTAAGGACTTCAGACCTCTTGGTCTGAGCTACTTTGAACTTTGTGTGCACTTTTGCAACCCAGAGAACTTATATCCTGTACTTAGTGTATACCCAACGTTGAAAATGTAATTCTTTTACCCTCTTCTCCGTCTACATCTTTTCCCACATTTATGTGGGGTCGATGTTTCTGGTCAGTTTTCTCCATTTATTTCTGTCCCATACCTCATCACCCAACAAACCTTTAGACCTCAGGTCATCATTGATGCAATCCATCCACCTACGCTTTGGTCTCCCTCTCCTTCTACCCTGTATATCCATTTCCATCACCCTCCTCCCAACATACTGTTCATCCCTTCTAACGACAAGACCATACCATCTTAGTCTACTTTCTTGTATATTATCTGATATTTCTATAACTTCTCTCTC
>JAXCGZ010003193.1:2500-5000 GCA_037179515.1 Halocaridina rubra | reverse complement strand
AATTCAACCTTATAGCTTATATCTGCTATACTTAGGAATGAACGCATTCTAACTGAATGCCACTATGTTCATATTACAAATTCCCCAACCTCACTCGTGGCTTCATTTTAGCATTTAATTCAATTCCCAATCTCATTCGGGCCATGAAATACAAATAAGCACATTACATATGTGAAAACATGAATCAGTTTTTACCCCGACCGGGACTCGAACCTAGGTTCGAGTCCCGGTCGGGGTAAAAAATGATTCATGTTTTCACATATGTAATGTGCTTATTTGTATTTCATGGCCCGAATGAGATTGGGAATTGAATTAAATGCTAAAATGAAGCCACGAGTGAGGTTGGGGAATTTGTAATATGAACATAGTGGCATTCAGTTAGAATGCGTTCATTCCTAAGTATAGCAGATATAAGCTATAAGGTTGAATTCCTTTTAACCTTCTGTGGTGTAGTGGTAGCGCCTTGACTTAGTAATCATAAGTCCTAAGTTCGAGTCCCGGTCGGGGTAAAAAATGATTCATGTTTTCACATATGTAATGTGCTTTTTTGTATATATATATATATATATATATATATATATATATATATATATATATATATATATATATATATATATATATATATATATATATATATATTAGCAATTAAGAATGGTCACCGTGGCTCAAGCAGTAGCGTCCGCGACTCTGAGGCGTCAGGTCGAGGGTTCGCGCCCCGTCACGGCCTGAGGTTAGCAAGGGCATGCACTCAGGGTAACGATTACATTTGTCAAAACAAGTCCTTCGCAAGAACGCAACCGTCCTAGCCCTTGGTAGTAAAGGGAGTCCGTGACATAAAACCAGACCAGTAGCAAATAAGACATATTCCTCTTTCTTAAATTCCTTTCCTTTAAAAAAATAAAGCTTGCCTAGGGTATTCTTCTGGACAATATTCCTTCTCTCTCAGTAGGTTAGGTTAGGTTAGGATATTCTGTAGTTAGTTGATGTTTTCCGAGTTATATTATGATAGACTTCCTGATTGTAGCACATTGTTGCCAAAGCTAATTCAGATTTCGTTGACCTTTTGGTATTTGAATAATTCATTGCGCTTTTCACAATATTACTAGACTATACCATCTTAATTCTAAGCTTAGGATGCTATCTTTGACTCTTTTTAAGGAGAGCGGAGCTTCCGTAGGATGAGATTCCTTCTTTCTTCAGAATGAGGCGATTTTTTAAGAGCTTAACATTTTCGCACATAGGCTATATATAAAAAAACTTCATTTTTACTTTAAAATTAGAGCCTGATAGCTTTGTATTAGAAAGAGTATAATTTTTATAATGTAATTCTCTCTCTCATCTCGTCAAAATAATTTGAGATTTGGCTAATAAAATGCAGACTTTGCTATCCTAAAATTTCTTAAAGTGTCCCATGCTCTGTATATTGTTCATTGTCCAAGCATTAACTCAAAATAGCTTCGAAATCTCCTAGATATTAAAGTATAACTATTGTTTTTTTTTTTAATTTTAGATTTATTTATAAATGGTGAACATGCGATTGATTATGATGCATATATATATATATATATATATATATATATATATATATATATATATATATATATATATAGATATATATATATATATACGTGTGTGTGTGTGTGTGTGTGTGTGTGTGGGCGCACGCTTGTGTATCGTGATTAGGCCTTGTTTCAAGTTTGTTGGGTCACCACATACTACTTTGGAGAGAGAGAGAGAGAGAGAGAGAGAGAGAGAGAGAGAGAGAGGGAGTGAGAGGAGAGAGAGAGAGAGAGAGAGAGAGAGAGAGAGAGAGGAGGAGAGAGGAGAGAGAGAGAGAGGGACTGCTAATCTAAATTCCTCTCATATTATTTTGGAGTAATTCTCACAGATATTTCATATTACTGATAACTAGCCACATGTATACCTGCTTAAGCTAGCTACCTATATAACAACCTGACATCTAGTTTACCTGTCTAACTGCATGCATGCATACATACGTGGAAACAAACAAACAAACAAACAAACATTTATTACCATTTGTACAATGGCTATTCTTTTACAAAACTAAGAGTACACTTATACGTAGATATGTAATTGAACTAATAAGCAAGAGGGTAATACATACACTTACAGTGAAAAGACTTAAAGCTTTCTAAGAAAATTAAGATTACCTTCAATTAAAAGACATGTATAAAAATTATAATAACAGTAATCGTAATAAAAATGGTACGAATAATGTTAATAATAAAGTATTAATAATAACTGGATACAGGATCGTTATCAGCATCATCACCATATTTGTATTCCGTACAATGAGAATAATTAGTTCTTAACTTAGAAATAAAAAATGGCGATATCAATTTACATATAGAGTGGTTCGTGTTAAGGGAAACTGCATTAAATCATTAAGTTTGATTAGTGTGTGAGCAATATATATATATATATATATATATATATATATATATATATATATATATATATATATATATATATATATATA
>JAXCGZ010003192.1:7500-20523 GCA_037179515.1 Halocaridina rubra | reverse complement strand
AGTAGTAGTAGTAGTAGTAGTATTTACACCTTATATTTTATGAAAATTATGTTGCAAATATGGTTAATGAATGATATACATAAAGTATTAAAGTATAAGAAAAGAAAGATCGTAAAATAGTTTCTGGAGTAAAAGAATGTGCGATAACGCATGGAATCAAAGAGAAAATAATAATGAATAGAACATAATAACAAAACATAAAAAGCAGAATGATTGGAACTAGAGAGAATATTGATGATAAGACCGATAAAGAGAAGATGAAAATACTGACAAAAGAAAGAGTCGAAAGAATTTAAATAATTAAAATACAAATATTTATTTACACATCATATCCCATGGATTCTGAAGAGATAACCTTTGACCTAACTTAGCATTTCCAGATGACCTTTGACCTAACTTAGCCTGACAAAAGGATCTTATCACAATGTAAATAATGAAATACAGAGGTTAACTTACACTTCGTCTCTCATGGAGTCTATGGAGTCTTTGAGATTTTCTAGATAACCTTTGACCTGGCTTAGCATGGCCAGGCGCATGCGTGGTGACCCCAAGGCTGAACTACTCTCCTCTTCACCCATTTTGACAGATAATGTCTTGAGTTGATTAATAATAACAATTATTGTGATATTTTGAATAACTATTGCTTAACACCTATTTGATATTGCAAATTTTGAGTTTTTTTTCTCACCGGGGAGTTTATTTGATAATGGAAGCTATATAATTATCCGTTTTTTTTTATTTCACTAAATATTATCGACGAGAAATCATTAAACACGAATCACTCCTGTTTTGAGTTCTGTCGCGTATACGTATCGTCGCGTACGCGTATGTGTTCTGTTATTAATACAGTCACGTGTGTGTGTGTTTCTGTTTTAATAAGTTTTTTCCCCTTCTATTTTAAAAGTAAAATCTGTGTTTTTTCCTCACATTTTTTTTCGGGGTATTCTATTCCCATTATATTAAATAATTTTTTTTTTCATATTTTACTTATTTATAAAGAGAATCTTTTCTCTTCCTTATCTCTTTCTCATGCACTGTTCGATAGAAGAAGAAGAAGTGATATTCTCTCTTTTCCTCCACGTTTTATTCTTCACGTTTTATTCTCCACGTTTTAAATTCCACTTTTATCCTCCACGTTTTATTCTCAACGTTTTAAATTCCACTTTTATCCTCCACGAATTATCCTCTACGTTTTATCCACCACGTTTTATCCTCTACGTTTTATCCTTCACGTTTTATCCTTTACTCTTAAATTCATCCAGAATGAATAATAGCTAGGTAATGGAGTACTTTTTTTTTGTGCGCAAGAAAAAATGGGTTCTATGCCATAGCTACTTTTTTAGCTACTTTTTCTCTTTCACAACGTTGATAAATGTATCAGCAATGTAATTCGAGAGTCTTGGGAAAGAGAGATAAAACATCACTCACAATAGTGGCTGATGGGAAAAAAATTCGGAGGAAAAAATATAAATCTGTTTGGATTATACCTTTTTTCCTTTTTTTTCTTTTTCTCTTCCTTTTTTTCCTTTTTATCTTTTTTCCCTTTTCTCTGCCTTTTTTCCTTTTTCTCCTCCTTTTTTTCTTTTTCTCTTCCTTTTCCCTTTTTCTCTTCCTTTTTTTCCTTTTTCACTTCCTTTTTTTCCTTTTTCTCCTCCTTTTTTTCCCTTTTATCTTCCTTTTTTCCTTTTTCTCTTCCTTTTTTCCTTTTCTCTTCCTTTTTTCCTTTTCTCTTCCTTTTTTCCCTTTTCTCTTCCTTTTTTCCTTTTTTTCCTTTTATCTTCCTTTTTATTTTCCTTTTTTTCCTTTTTCTCTTCCTTTTTTTTCTTTTTCTCTTCCTTTTTTTCCTTTTTCTCTTCCTTATTTTACCTTTTTCTCTTCCTTTTTTTCCCCTTTAATGGTATTAAAACTGGTACCGTTGATCACGGATAGAGAACATGGTTGTCTTAATGTCAAAAGTTTTTTTCTTACTTTTTGCACTTTTTGGCTGTGTTTTTGTTACCTTTTGTTTGTTTGTTATTTTTTTTTCCACAACTTGAACGTGAAATATGCAGCGGTTTTTTTTCTTTTTTGTCTGTATTTTCACTATTTTTTCTTATTTTTTTTGCACAACTTGTACGTAATATATGCGTCTTTTTGATTCTTGAAATTTCTTGCAAATAAGAACTTTTTATTTTACTTTAAAAATTTTTTTTTTCTTTTCGTAAAATTTTCTTCTCGACACTTTTATGTTAAGAACAGTTCTGATGTATTAAAAGTTCATATTTATATGTTATATTTTATATTTTTTACATGACCGCGACACCGGGACAGGCAAGAAAACAGCCTTCATCGGGCCCGGGCACCAAGAAATTCAGTGTATTGCTCTAAGAGACCGAAATTATCCCTCAACGAAGACCTACCCCTAAAACTTGTATCACTTCCAGCATGTATACAGACGCCAGCTGAACACACATCATCGCCCCATTTTCCTCCGGTCTGGATCCAGGATTTTCTGGAAATGGAAATCGACGAAGAGGAAGTTCAAGGGGCTCCACCCCCCGCAAGAGAGACATTCATTATTTATCTTTTAAAGCTTATCATTTGCGGTTATTAATGGAGTTTCCTCTTAGTCAGATCTCCTCTTTTTCTGTCTCTCCTTTTTTCGATTATTCTTGCTTCCAAGTTTCTTCTTAGTTTTTTTTTATTAGTCAGATCTCCTCTTTTTCTCTCTCTCCTTTTTCAATTATTCTTGCTTCCAAGTTTCTTCTTGGTTTTATATAAACCTTATCTAACTCCTTTTCCAAGTATTGTCTAGTATCTCAGTTATTTACTGTTTCTTTTGCCTATTGCTTAAAGATTTATTTTTCTTCGATGATACAGATGTTTCAAAAATTTGCCATTCAAAAATTTGCCACTCAAAAATTTGTCAATGCCTCAATACTCAAAATGGCTTTCACACTTTATATCATTAATACATATACTTCTCATTATCAGAGAAATGAACAATTCCTTTTGCTACAAAATGATCACTGTTCTTTGAGCTAAAAATCTGTCAAAGTTCCAGATATCGTCGTCGATGGAGTGGAATAAGTTTTAATAAATCATTTGAGTATTCACTAGATATATAACAGAAGGCACTTTTAGTGTGTTCATGCAATGTGAGACTTAGTTCAATTAGTTCTGGTTAGTTTTGAACTAATATCACACAGCTTTAATTCTCAATCAGGAAAAAGTCTTGAGTACAGGTTTGGGTCGTGAGCAAGTAGTAAGTTTGTTCGAAACTCATTTGAGCATTTTTTTGTTT
This sequence comes from Halocaridina rubra, assembly GCA_037179515.1. Lineage (NCBI taxonomy): Eukaryota > Metazoa > Arthropoda > Malacostraca > Decapoda > Atyidae > Halocaridina > Halocaridina rubra. The sequence goes on along the minus strand of JAXCGZ010003192.1, from coordinate 17,240 downwards.
CGTACGACAAAATTTTTTTTGGTAATTTTATCTCAGATATAAAAAAAATCATGAAGTTTTTCTCTTAGAAAAAGTTACAAAATAATACATAAAAGAGTTTTCTGTCTTTTTATTTCTTTTCTTAAGCACTTGTGTGTTTTTAAACAAAATGTTAAAAACTCTTAAACGATGCGGTTTTTTTTTTACACTGATGAAAAGATACAGAACAGGATGTAAATTATTTTTCTTTATTTTTTCTTTTGCTTCAGCTCTTTTGGTACTTAACAAAATCTTGAAAACTTAAAATTACACTTTTGACACTGTTGAAACTCACTTTTATCTACATCAATGATTTTTAACTCTTCTAATAATTCTCTCCTTGCTTCGGTCTTCGTATCTTCTTTAAAAAAAAATTCCCAAAGTGTGATTTTCAAAAGGGCAAATTAAATGAGAAAGATCATTGTCTCCCTCAGAAGTTGTAAAAACAAAAACAAAAATGGACGATTCACACGATCAGGAGCGAAGAGAATCTTCGACAGGCTGTCAGATTAACACGTTTTGTGATGGGGGAGGAAAAAATAAATTTTAGTGGAAATTTTACTTGGAGAAAAGATTGAAATAATATCAGAAAAAAATGATATAAAGACCGACGTTCAGTCAAGGATATAAAGATCTGAAGATCTTGGAATGTTTCCACTACTGTGAAACAGCGTATCTGCTGACGAAGGTGCTTTTGAGAAGGCTTCTTGTCCCCTTGCCAAGGACTCCACTTCTAGGACTGGTTACGAAACCCCAAGATGGAAAATCGAATATATTATGTAATTGGAGGAGAGGGAGAAGACCAACAAGAGTCCAGCGATCTTTGGAGTACCACTTCGAAAGTTAGAGATCTGTCCAGGAATAGTAATAAGAATCCAGATGTCTTCACAGTAACTCTTTTCAAGTTAGAGGTCAGGTCAAAATATGAGTCTGCTATTGGTCCCAACACTTCTCTCTGAACAGCTATCTAAACTACATTCCAACTATTCTGGTTACAATGTGATTCAATTCTGGAGGTCAGCAGTTCTTTTTGAGAGCTGCCAAAACTATTTTTATTTTTGGACTTCATTCGTTTCGTCCTCTCTCTGTCACTCTTCGGACCTGAAGTATCACAGAGAATTCCTAACTAATTTATTCAAGCCTTTCTTAGCACTAGAATCAGTCTAATATAATGTCACTTCTATTTCGATGTGAAACTGGGATTTTTTGAGCTGTTAAATGCGGACTTAGCTAAATGCTGCAGTTTTTTTTAAGTATTATATGTGTACTATAGAAATTCCACACAAAGCAGCTATTCTTGGCTTGGCTTCTTGTTCATGTCAGTTAAAATGTTCCAAAACCTTTGAAGGGATCAATTTCAACCTTTCATAATTTTTTTTTTACTGTATCTTTTACCTTTGCACCATATTTTGAATCACAATCTTGCTTTAATTTTCATCAATTATGTCATTCAGGAAATGAACTTGGAAACAATAATTATTGCTCTGTATCTCCTGACTATTTAGAATGGAATAAAAACATATTTTATAAGCTCAACATTGCAACTCCAAGATTGTTTCTTTTTTTAAAAACTCAGACTTTGTGTTCTAACATATCTCTTTCGCCAACCTTACAGTGCATCATGACAAAATATATCATTATTTTCCTTTGAGACACCAGAAAAAGAGAGAATATTTGCTACTATTTAATACGATTTGATGTCATCTTTTGAAGTATTTGTTAACCAACAACTTCAAAAAAAACTTTTCTTATATTTTTACCTCCTTTGACCTACTGACCTCCCTTAATAACATCTTCGAAAGTTTAGCACTGTTGGAGGCACCAAATAATGAATTTTATTTACTTTTTTAAGAGCTCACTCATGGCCACGTGGCCAATCGATATTGATCCGTGAGTAGAAATGGTAGGAGGGGGAGGTAGGAGGTAATGGAGTTGATATGGGGGGTTAGATTGGCTCTTGGGGGGTAACATTCCAGTCACTTAATCATTGAAGACCACTATAAGGTCGATAATGCCGCACTCAAGCATGCTTACATTTCCTTACGTTATCCTTTCTGTTATTATTTTTCTTGCTTTACGAGTACACTGACCTGTTTGGATGATATCTTAATTTCTTTTCTTCTTTATATCGTTTTATATAGTTATCTTCTATTACTTTGTTCTAAACTTGTTTCATTTCCCTTATTCTTTACTTTGTAATGACTTTTTCCTCAGGATTTCCTATAGATAAACACTTGACTTTTTCCCTTGATAACTTTTTATTGTTTAACTTTTACGGATTAAAGTTCTTGTGTATATCTGCAATGTTATGGCACTACTTCCGGTCGATCTCTTTTATTCGTTTCGTATCTCAAGTGGCTCTGTTGTGACCTCTGGAGCAGTTCTATTTTTCCGATGAAGCTGAGCACTCAACATAGGCAGAAATGTAATCTAATTCTTGCAGAGTATCGCATCAAATAGACCACAGGACAGGGAAGCAGCTAATGATATGATCTGGGGATATGTCATGTAATTATTCCCGTGAGTGAGTGTTAATTATGCTTATTACTATGGTTAATGACTAGGGTAAGTAGATTATTTCTTTTTGGTCACTTAGAATCATATTCAATCAAAACGACATTAGTTGGTGAGAGAGTCTCGAAGAAGAATATTAAATTGTTCGTTGTTAATGTTGCAGATTTTCCTTCACATGTTATTGCTGTGTGTTGACTGTTTCGAAAGATGTCACTCTTAATGAATAAGACTCATAGAGGGTCACTTCCATGCGCTGTGGCACTCATTGTCATCTTCAGGCCATCCAGTGCCAACGCTAAGACGCGCTTTCCGTGCCTCGCATCGAGAGTGACTGAGTTGAGAACTGAGAAGCGTGTTGGTTCAAAGTCAAATATGCCGCCGTGGCACTCTCCCGGTCTCCTCTCTCCCCCTACTATCCCTCTGTCTCCCCGCCCCCTCTAACTACGGCACCCAATCACATTCTGGCATTCACGGAGAAAGGGGTGAAATTCTGGCCACTGAGCTTTCTCTTCCGTGAGATCGATAGATTGCGTGTATTTCAAATATCAAGCTACATTCGCATTTTGTATGAATATCTCTAAACTGTTTCAGAGTTCTAAAGATATTTCTAGAGATATGGCACTAGTGCCACAACTTTTCAACAACAAGAGAAAATAGAGAATGAAAGTGAACTGTTTTACAACGAATGGCACGCGTTTCCCCTCCTATTCCCCCTTTGTTTTCCCCTCACCAGACACCACGTGTTCGAACTCATTGCTGCGAATTCGTGGAGGACGGATTTGTTGTGGTCCGTCCAGGCCAAGACCGGAAGCGCGCCCTGGAACGACATTTTGTTGGGAGTTTCTGAGATTCCTTTGGGGTAAGAGGGTGGTAGTGGGTGTCTTTATTTAAGACCTGATGAAGGCAGCTGTGTCATGCGACGAAGCACCTCCTCCCTCACTCCCTCCAACCCCTCCATCACCCTCCCACCGCGAAGACCCCTCCATCATGCGCCTCCCGAAGACGTCCTACATTTCATGAACCGCTTCGTAAAGAATCCATATTTTTATATTTTTTTATTTATTTATTTATTTAAATAATTAATTTAATCTATAATTATGCATATAGTTATTGCTATATTTATGTATTTATGTGTCTGTTTCCATATATATATTTTTTTTATTTAATGGCATATTACATATTGTTCATATCTCACCAGATAACTCATAGGATAACTTGAATCCCATCTAAACCAGTTGATTTGTTACAGTTGTGGCTACCATGCTAGCTCCAGTGGCACATAACATCTCCCTCTGAGAAATTATTATTATTATTATTATTATTATTATTATTATTATTATTATTATTATTATTATTATTATTATTATTATTATTATTATTATTATTATTATTATTATCACGGAGGCTTTTGATACTTATCGTACAGTGAATTTCCATTGTATATGTACTTTGGATTTTTCTTTCACATTTGCATAAGTAATTTGCATGAAGACTCTTTATAGTATGTACATACGCCTGCCGATTCCTGGGTCGATATATACATGACAGACATATCCTAAAGCAGACAGACACTATAGTTGAGAGTAGATAAATCTGCCGATATTCATGTAGCTAATTCTAAAAGTGAGTTAAAGACTTAAGTACATAAAGACGCACGCACGTACACTCGTGCGTGCACACACACAAACGCAGATACTACTACTACTACTACTACTACTACTACTACTACTACTACTACTACTACTACTACTACTACTACTACTACTACTACTACTACTACTACTACTACTACTACTACTACTACTACTAATAATAATAATAATAATAATAATAATAATAAAAATAATTTAGTAAAATATATTAACTGAAATAAATTAATATGAAACATGAAAACACACACACACACACACACACACACACACACACACACACACACACACACACACACACACACACACACACACACACACACACACACACACACGGAAAAAAAACCTTTCACTGACACCCTGTATCCATCTCAAAAAGAAAATTATTGTTGAAGAAAACGGGTGATGGATAGGGCCAGATAGAATCCATAATTGACTTTTTTTTTTGTTATTGAATTTGCCTTATTCCATAATTCATTGGCATTGATTTTGGAAACACGAGGATAACAAAGAGAAGGATAGAAAGATGGAGAGATAGAGAAAGGTGATAAAGATGGTGTGAATACGCGAGTGAAGTTGAGAATGAAAGAATGACTAATGGAATGAGTGTTTCATTTACATGTCTTTGGAGTGGGGTGGAAAAAAATTATATATATATATATATATATATATATATATATATATATATATATATATATATATATATATATATTTAGTAATATTAACAATTTAAACTTTACTGTAAAATAATATTTTGGAATTTATATTTTTTTTTGCCTCCAGCAGAACGAGAATCCATCCAACATCGCATTTGTTATGTGTTAAATACCAATTTGAATAAAAATAAAAACAAAACTTAATGTAAAACATTAAAACTGAATTAAGTATGATATCCTAAAAAAAAAAAAATCCATGAGGCTATTAAATTATATAAAAAGTATCACTCGGTTTTATGTCACAGACTCCCTTTCCTGTTAAGGGCTAGGACGTTGCTTTCGTTCGAAGGACTGGTTTTGACAAGTGCGACTGTTACCCTTAGTGAATGCCCTTCCTAACCTCAGACCGTGACGGGTCTCGAAGCGACGACTTGATGAATCAAAGTCTCTTGCGCTACCAGCACAGCCTTAGCTGTCACAAATTATGAAAATATTGTCTCTCTATCTATGTACAAGTGCCGTATTTCCCCTTACAAGGGGGGTGGCAGAGTCAAAGAAATTTACCTTGACGCTTTGCTGGAAGAAAATACATTGAAGGGGATTCCCAGTCCCCTCGCTCCGCCCCATTTGGTCGACTTTTACGACACGCAGGGGAACACGGAGAAAGTATTCTTGCCTCCCTCCCGGTATCGGGAGTTGTCACAACGATCGCAAATGATGATAAATATAACTTTCATAACAATCTTCAGGTGCTTTCTGCGCACATCCAGCTCTAATCCCCATCTTCAAGCAGTTTTTTTCCCACCCCCATTCGAATGGGGACTAATTTAGGCACATGAAACAGTGGATTATCATCATTAAGTAATTGTTGATCTTTACCACCCGCCGTGACCGGTTCGAGACCCGCCAAGGTCTGAGGTTAGAATGGGCATTCACTTGGGGTAACGGTCATACTGGCCAAATCAAAAGTCTTTCGAAAGGTGGCACCGTCCTAGCCCTTATTAAGAAAAGTGAATCCGTGACGTAAAACCGGATCATAATTGGCACTCAGTATCTTCTTCATCCATTCAAAATGCCATTAATATGTCTGGTGTTTTAAATAATATTAATTGCATTCATCATTCATTGTACGCATGTAGTAGTCACCGTGGCTCAAGCGGTAGCGTCTGCGACTTTGAAGCGTCAGGTCGAGGGCTTCGCGCCCCGCCACGGTCTGAGGTTAGCAAGGGCATGCACTCAGGGTAACTAGTACATCTGCCAAAACAAGTCCTTCGCAAGAAGGCAACCGTCCTAGCCCTTGGTAGAAAAGGGAGTCCGTGACGTTAAACACGCTATATATTCATTGTACGCATGAATGCATTTGTGACAAATATACGCATATCATAAGAGTAATTTAATAATGATATTCATTCCGGAATTAAAAAAAACATATTGGATTAATATGGGTGCCTACGAGGTGGGTCAAAATTGAATAAATAAGAAAAAAAATAAATGGAAAATCCAATTCATGTCGAAATGTTCCATTTGGTTAATGGGTTTCGTTTCCATTACACACGAAATTGCGGAAAACTTTTTTTTTTTTTTCCTACGGAATATCGGTTGCAACGTGCCCGTGTGGGGGCAATTGTGAAATTGCCACCCAAAAGTGAATTGGGCAATGAAATGTGGTTATTAGAATGATATTCTATGTCAAATCATCTATTTCAGTAGTCATTTCACTAGCAGTCGCCGTGGCTCAAGCGGTAGCGTCCGCGACTCTGAGGCGTCAGGTCGAGGGTTCGCGCCCCGTCACGGTCTGAGGTTAGCAAGGGCATGCACTCCAGGGTAGCGATTACATCTGCCAAAACAAGTCCTTCGCAAGAATGCAACCGTCCTAGCCCTTGGTTGAAAAGGGAGTCCGTGACGTAAAACCGGAACAAGTAGTCATTTCACTCGGAAATGACCTGTGTTTGAGATATTCCTTCCATATCCAATGAAAATATCTATCAAAGTCATAGTTTTACATAGAGATTATATAGAAAATCCACATTTCATTATCTAATTCATCTATGACAGTAATCTTTACAATTACTTTTCCTAATTGGGGGGCATTGCTCCCCAAACCACTTTACCTAACCTAATCACCCTAATCTAACTTTAATATTAGAAGGTAATTATAAACCTCAGCTTCACAAATACCCACAATTAGTTAGCAAGGGCATGCACTCAGGGTAAGGATTACATCTGCCAAACAAGTCCTTCGCAAGAAGGCAACCGTCCTAGCCCTTGGTAGAAATGGGAGTCCGTGACGTTAAAAAAAATAAAAGTGTCATGTAACAAGGTTGCTAGATGTTATATACTTTAGCAAGAGTATCTCTCTCTCTCTCTCTCTCTCTCTCTCTCTCTCTCTCTCTCTCTCTCTCTCTCTCTCTCTCTCTCTCTTTCATTTAAGTTCTCTTCCCCCAAAATCCTTCTCATCTTGCTCTCCCCCTCTCCAGTGATGATACCCTGATTAGGGCTAAGAGGGTGCATGCGATGCCGTCACTGATTCTCCACTCCCCCTCTATCCTAATCTATTTATCAGATCAGATCCGGTTCGCACCCCGTCACGGACTGAGGTTAGTAAGGGCATACACTCAGTGTAACGATTACACATGCCAAAACAAGCCCTTCGTAAGAAGGCAATCGTCCTAGCCCTTTAGTAGAGAAGGGAGTTCGTGACGTAATACCGAATCCGAATCCGAAAACCGAATCAGTTGCTGTGCATCTGTTCAGTTAATACAGGAAAATGTGTTGCTAAGAACTAGATTATTTGCATGTACTTTTTTGGCATTTTTTTTAATTGTGAAAATTTATGATCTTTTTACTAGTTTAAAAAAATATTGGGTTTTAATGCAGATCTCCATGAAAAATTATTTGCTAGAAAACTGTTAAGAGGAGTTAACTCGTTGGTTAGGTTAGGTTGATCAGAGGTTTAGTTAGAGTACTGGGTACGATGATTGCAGGGTACGATGAGTACCCACCTCTTTCCATGCCCATCTTTCCTCCCTCCTCCCCTTCTCTGCCAAAGTTAAGGGGGGTTTACGCGGTCAAACGGTTCGTCGAACGCGGTTCGACTGACAAGCGTTTGAAGTGATGTTCGAACGTGTGAACGGGGTATTTGGTTGTCGAACACGTTCCGTGTTCGACAACCAAATACCCCGTTCACACGTTCGAACATCACTTCAAACACTTGTCTGTCGAACCCCGTTCGACGAACTGTTTGACAGTGTAAAACCCCCTTTACTCTCCACAGGGATTTCCCTTTTCCTCCCCTAAGAGATGTCTGTTCCGGTTTTACGTCACGGATTCCCTTTTCTACCAAGGGCTATGACGGTTGCCTTTTTGCGAAGGACTTGTTTTAGTAAGTGTAATTGTTACCCTGAGTGCATGCCCTTGCTAACCTCAGACCGTGACGGGGCTCGAACCCTCGACCTGACACCTCAGAGTCGCGGACGCTACCGCTTGAGCCACGTGACTACTTCCTGAGAGATATCTACGTTCTCTTTTTAATCATTCTCTCCAGTGCGTTCCTAACTTGATAATCTAGGGAAATTACGCCCTCACAATCCTTTCCTTGGGGCATTTGACCTAGTTTGGAAAAATGTTCCCATATGGCAGTCATGACTGACTGGCTGACTGGTTCGTTGCATGTTTACTTACATGTGAAGATGATATATTGCTCTATGCCTGGCTGACATATTTTGGAAAAATGTTCCCATATGGCAGTCATGACTGACTGGCTGACTGGTTCATTGCATGTTTACTTACATGTGAAGATGATATATTGCTCTATGCCTGGCTGACATATTTTGGGAAGATGTTCCCATATAGCAGTCATGACTGACTGGCTGACTGGTTTGTTGCATGTGTACTTACATGTGTAGATGATATATTGCTCTATGCCTGGCTGACTGATTTTGGGAAGATGTTCCCATATGGCAGTCAATAATGACTGACTGACTGGTTCCTTGCATGTTTACTTACATGTGAAGATGATATATTGCTCTATGCCTGACTGACTGATTTTGGGAAGATGTTCCCATATGGCAGTCATGAATGACTGGCTGACTGGTTCGTTGCATGTTTACTTACACGTGAAGATATGTTGCTCTATGCCTGGCTGACTGATTTTGGGAAGATGATCCTATTTGAATGTCATGACTGACTGGCTGACTGGTAAGTTGCATGTTTACTTACATGTGAAGATGGTATATTGCTCTATGCCTGCCCAACTGATTTGGGGAAGATGGTCCTATTTGAAAGTCATGACTGACTTTGCTGACTGGTAAGCTGAACGTTTAAATGCAGATGAATATATGTTGATCTGTGCCAAGCTGACTGATTTTGGGAAGTAGATCCTATTTGAAAGTCATGACTGACTGGCTGACTAGTTATTTGCATGTAAGATTATTTTTGCTCTCTGCCAGTATGACTGCGTGGCATGACTGTTCTGTTTAGATCTGCATGCTACTTTATAGCCATGACTGACTGGCTAACAGGCTTGGTGACTGTTTGCATGCATGACGTGATTATATTTTGCACTCAGCCATTTTTAGCGCCTTAACTGCGCAAACAGAACTGTTAATATTGGGAATATGATCCCATATGGCAGTCATCTTGAATGGCTTAATTGACTGACTATATGTATTAGATCCTCGGACGTGGTAGCTGAGTGGTATCGCTCACGACTCTGATTTTTCAAGTCGAGGTTCGCGGTCTGCCACGGTCTTAGATGAGAAAGGATATGCACTCAGGGTAACGGTCACACTTGCCAACACCAAAGTCCATCGCAAGATGGCACCGTCTTAGCCCTTGCTAGGAAAGGGAGTGCTTGACGTAAAACCGGTCATGTATTAGATGTGGTTTTAAGTCACGAAGTCCT
>JAXCGZ010003191.1:0-20541 GCA_037179515.1 Halocaridina rubra | reverse complement strand
AACGTAGTTCATAGAAAAAGGAAATAATGTTTGAAGAGGAAGGAACGTAGGTCATAGAAAAAGGAAATAATGTTTGAAGAGGAAGGAACGTAGTTCATAGAAAAAGGAAATAATGTTTGAAGAGGAAGGAACGTAGGTCATAGAAAAAGGAAATAATGTTTGAAGAGGAAGGAACGTAGGTCATAGAAAAAGGAAATAATGTTTGAAGAGGAAGGAACGTAGGTCATAGAAAAAGGAAATAATGTTTGAAGAGGAAGGAACGTAGTTCATAGAAAAAGGAAATAATGTTTGAAGAGGAAGGAACGTAGTTCATAGAAAAAGGAAATAATGTTTGAAGAGGAAGGAACGTAGTTCATAGAAAAAGGAAATAATGTTTGAAGAGGAAGGAACGTAGGTCATAGAAAAAGGAAATAATGTTTGAAGAGGAAGGAACGTAGTTCATAGAAAAAGGAAATAATGTTTGAAGAGGAAGGAACGTAGGTCATAGAAAAAGGAAATAATGTTTGAAGAGGAAGGAACGTAGGTCATAGAAAAAGGAAATAATGTTTGAAGAGGAAGGAACGTAGTTCATAGAAAAAGGAAATAATGTTTGAAGAGGAAGGAACGTAGGTCATAGGAAATTTTTTTTTTTAAATTTTTTATTAATAAATTAACACAGGATCATTGAAAAACAAATGAAAATGCAGGAATAGTGAAACAAATACAAAAAATTATAAAATAAATGGAAATACTGAAAATAAAATGGGTTCATAAGTACACATACGATCACTTAATAAATAGATAAATAAAAATCAGCTGTTCTGTGATACAGGATCATACCTTTAATCAACGCGCAACAAAATATAATCTATATCATCATCATCAAAAACAACAACAACAACAACAACAACAACAAGACAGGAAAGCCACAATGTAAGCATAAACAAAATCAGCACCAGGAGCCGAAGGAAAACAAATAACACACATTATCATCATATCATCAATTACAACAACAACAACAACAACAACAAAACCAACGATGAAGAATCATATCAATAAATGGAGGAGCAAAATACCAACAAAATATGTCATTATCATCATGCACCATCAGCAATCCAGGTAGTTTTAAGTTTCCACTCCCAGGTAGGCTTTTCAGTCTGTCAGTGGGATCAATCCGACGACTACTACTTGAGAAAGTGTGTCTTGGGGATGACTGGATACCACATTCCTATCGTCCCACGGAGGTCTCGATCGGGATCTATCAACCCCGGCAGTTGAACACGCTAACCAGTATACCACAGAGGTCCCCCAGGCAATCACCATTTCGTAATTATAATCAATATCTGAAGCCAAAAATGGCCTTATAATGCTTATATCATTAGCAGCAGTAGTTATCTAGCTAAACATTTTCACTTCATAATCATCATTATCATTATCATGAACATTTGAGCCAGAATGAGTCTTTTATTGTTTTCTAATTCTATCAGAATTCCTCTAGGTCTACCGTCTACGCCTTATGTGAGAAAAAATGGAAAGTGGAGAAAAAATAAACTAGAGAGAGAGAGAGAGAGAGAGAGAGAGAGAGAGAGAGAGAGAGAGAGAGAGAGAGAGAGAGAGAGAGAGAGAGAGAGAGAGAGAGAGAGAGAGAGAGAGAGCGAGAGAGAGAGAGAGAGAGAGAGAGAGAGAGAGAGAGAGAGAGAGAGAGAGAGAGAGAGAGAGAGAGGACTCCATCATCATACTTGTCTTAGACACAACCAAATAATAATCTTGATGAGGAATAATAAACGGCGAGGAGAGAAGCACTCGCTTGATGTTTACCTATCCATGACCATCAAGTGCATACACAAGCAAAGAAGTGAAAGATATATATATATATATATATATATATATATATATATATATATATATATATATATATATATATATATATATATATATATATATATAGATAGATAGAGAGAGAGAGAGAGAGAGAGAGAGAGAGAGAGAGAGAGAGAGAGAGAGAGAGAGAGAATGACCACAACGTTATAGACTAGGGCACTTGCACTCAAGCATATTTTGTTTATCTTACTAGTAATCAAATTGAAAAGAAAAAACTGCCGATGAAAATATGTTTCGCCTTCAGAGATTCTTCTTTAAGGTGATGGCTCCGGTTTTAAGCTAAAAAAAACTCTAGGTCATTGAAACTTCCCTAAAGCTACTGTTGTTTGCCATTTTGTGTGTCTACTAATTTCTATTATGGGTTTGGACGCAGACGGGTTGGAACGCTGGATGCCCTCCCTAACGCTCCGCGGCAGAATCAAACACGGACTGGTCAAATTCCGAACTCGCACACTAACACTGAACCACCGAGGCTCCCGACTTATTAAAAAGTTGATTTAATAAAAAATTCTCATTTTCCCTTCATCATCTGTCAAATATCTTCATCACTGTCCTCTAACCTCATTAAAGGACCAAATGAACGAAGTTCTCTGGAAGTGATCAATAAATTCCCACAGCCATTCCATCAATGTCTATTATGGTTTATTAAACTACCTTGTTTGCTTGGAGGAGATTGATGGGACGAAGCCATCTTTCATCATAATTAAAGTAGAAGTGGCGCTAAACTAAGTTCATAAAAAAAAGTAAAACAAGGCGAGAACAGTTGTTGTTTTGTAGGAAAATATTAATTTAGATCCCAAAGTGTCTTGGACGTTTTATGTCATAATTAAGCTTCATTTGGGAGACAGGTTAGAGTTGGAGAAGCAATAATGGATTCCCTTCCTTACGCCCCGCGGTGGCTGGAACACGGATCTGTCACTTCTCGAGAAGACTGCTCTAGCTTATGCAGTACCTCGGTGCCCGAGTTAAGATCACATGAGGTACTAAGAAGTATACAGTAAAACAAGGAAAAATAGGGAGATTTTTAGTGAAAAAATATTAAGAGACTTCTGGTGATGAAATATTCATTTGCACACTAATTTTTTTTATTATATATATATATATATATATATATATATATATATATATATATATATATATATTTTTTTTTTTTTTTTTTTTTTTTTTGCATAATCTCCTCGGGACTAGAAATAAATCACAAACTTACTTTTCGCACATTTTACAAAAAAAAAAAAAAAAAAAAAAAGCAACAGAAATTACACGTCTAATATAAATAGGGAATTTATCGTTTTCTATTTTTATTTATATTGCTTTTATGAACATACATATTCAGAAATTATCGTATTCCCTCTTGGAAGGGGGCGGTGGCCGAGTCAAAGCACGTTATCTTCTGGTGAATGTGTGTGCTATGACTCGGGCACCCCCTTGCAAGGGGGATTGCAGCCACTTTGTATGTACAAAAGTGATAGTGATAGTAATAGCCTGAATCTCTTCCTCCTTCTGTCTTTCCTAATTCTTATGACCTTTCATCCTTCAAAAAGCAGATCTGTCTTCATCTCAGAGCCTAGTCCTCCATATCTCTGGGTCCTCTGTACTTTGACTGTTTTTTATGTCTGTCGTTTTCCTTTGTGTGACATTACCTCATCTCTGCCTTGTCCTTAACTTTTTTCTTTCCCTTCGTGTAGGTATTTTCTCGTGCCCGGGCCTTTATTGATGAGGGCAGTTTCTGCCTGTCCCGGTGTCACATATAAAAAAAATCTCTATCTCTATCTATCTATATCTATTTATAGACAGACATATAGATAGAGATAACTATCTCTATATCAATTTATCTACTAATTTTCTAGAAAAACTTACAACCTTTAGCACAAGAGAAGATGAAGGGAAGCAGACGTGACTCAGTACGTACATGAGCAAAAGACCGGCAATACCAAGATAATGGGCATAATTTCTTTTTTTTTCTCTCTCTCTCTCCCTTTTTGTCTCTTTCACGTCAGTGAGAATATTAAGCATCTCTTAAAATGAATCTCCCCTTATAAGTACGAAGAGGGGAATAATTACATAATATGAGGGGAATAATTACATATGGGAGTCTCTCTCTCTCTCTCTCTCTCTCTCTCTCTCTCTCTCTCTCTCTCTCTCTCTCTCTCTCTCTCTCTCTCTCTCTCTCTCTCTCTTTTATCTCTTTCACGTCAATGAGAATATTAAGCATATCTTGAAATGAGTCTCCCCTTATAAGTACGAAGAGGGGAATAATAACAATATGAGGGGAATAATTGCATAATATGGGATTCTTATTTTCTACTTAAGCATTTCCTTATTATCAGAATCGAAACAAGGACGCCTAATGTATCTTCTCTGAAGCTTATATGCCTATTAAAGTATTTTATATATCTATCTATCTATATGTCTATCTATTTGTATGTGTAGGTCTGCATATGTCTACATACAAACGCCGCAATACCCCTTAAGGGGGTGGCAGAGTTAAATCTATTCTCCATAGCCCCACTGACACTGCTTCACTCAGTCCTAACACATCCAATTCTCACCAATATTTGTTTTATGAGTGTGACATCAGGACGAGCCAAAAAAAATAATCTGACCTAATCGAGCCCGGACACGAAAAAAAACATAAATTCAAGAGAAACAGAGATGTAGAGTGTTCTGACTTGTCAGATGTGATGCTACATATCGTCTCTCTATCAGTTTCATATTCATTCCACAACTAAATACAGAGGACCATTTACTAGGGTCCTGAATGGGTTTTTCCTGCCAGAATCTCATCGAATGGATTGATCCTTAATGATTCTGTCCCCTCGCTCCGCTCCATTTAATCGACTACTATTAAACACAGAGGAACGTGGAGCGGTATTTTTGCTTCCCGCATCAAAAGAAAAAAAAATTAACAGTACAAGAATGAGCACTGGGAGACAGAGAAAGTTCTTTTCTCCCATGAGCAATCTAGCAACAGAACCTCAAGTAGGACTGCTAAGCAGTGATTTATTTTCAGGTAATAACATGGACGATGTAATGTAAGGCCAGTAGTGCTTTATTTCCATTAATTTAATATGGACGAAGTAATAAAAGTCAAACAGTGGTATATATTTTCATTAATTTAAAATGGACGAGAGTAATAAAACCCTAATTACAAGAAAGATCACATACATGTCTATTTACGTATGTAATATATTTACATAGGTTAGTACATATGTAAGGAGATATAAATACTTATGTTCACCCGCACGCACATCACTGGGAAAAACTCTAATATCAAACTAAGTAAAAACATTAACGTAAAAACTAAATTCCTACATAAAAAGTTATATTTCCAATAGTTATCTTATAATACACACACACACACACACACACACACACACACACACACACACACACACGCACACACACACACACGAGAAGCACGCGCGAGCTTAAAATATAACTAGGTAAAATTTTATAGATACATTAAAGAAAATTACGGGAAATCATCATTTATCATTTGCATATATCTAACACTCTTGCTCTTGAGTTAAACATATATCTGAAATATATTTAAAGAAAACACAAGTATAAAATCAAATGCAGTAAAATATTTTCACACACACACACACACAAACACACACGCACGCACGCACGCACACACACACACACACACACACACACACACACACACACACACACACACACACACCGCGCGTTCAGTGACACACGGAATCGCTCCTCTTAAAATTTAAACTGTTTCCAGTGACTAAAGTGCTTAGTGGAAAACTTTACCATAATTTCCAAAAATCTGAAATCCTCCTGCAGAGTATTGTGAGTACAAAAACTAATATTTGTTGTAAGACGAGACTGTTCATATTAAAGGAAAAAAATTGAGAACTTTTTCGTGAGGAAGAGAGAGAAGCTGCCGTCCAGATTCTGCCTTGAGGGAAATCTAGAAGAGTTGCCAGACGTGGAGCCTCACACCACATTACCTAATTTTTTGTGTAAACTGGGGAAAGCTCTTAAGCCGTTTTACCTGATCCTGTGGTTCTATATATTGTTAAAAACAGCATCCTTCCCATTTATATTAACTAGTTAGTTAGTTTGATACACGAAAAAATTGAATAATAAAAGAAAAAAAAAATTACCAAATACCCACCTGTCAACAGTACTGAGTTAAGTTGCCAAGTAGTACAGCAGTCCTATTTTCTTCATTTTTTTTGCTTTTCCTTTAGCTTTCTCGTTTGCTATTTTGTTATTTTGTATATATATTGAGTTAAATGTAAAGTCTAAATCCCGTGATAACATATCTTGGTTAGCAAGTCAGTTTATCAGTTAGGAAGAATATATAACAGAAACAGGTGGGTGCCACCTCGAACACAAATTCGAATTTTCCTTCAGGTTTGACTTTTGTTTTTCTTTTTCTTTTTATACTTAAATTACCATGGTCAAGTTTTTAAGTTAAGATGTGTGTTACCAGAAAGGAGACAAACTGAGTCACGAAATAGCACTTATATGGAGATATAAAAATTCTGTGTGAAGGTAAATTAGAAGTTTTTCTCTTTTCTTTTTTTTTTTTTCCTCTTTCTCGTCTTCTTTCTATATTCTGTGAGAGGGAGAACATAAAAATGAAGCCATCTCTGTCCCAAACCTCTCCCACCCATGGGTCGGGAGAAGGGGTAGTCATCAGAGGACTTAAACAGAGAATCAAGAAGTTAGAGGAAATGGTTACAAGCCTTGATGATAAAATTCGGAATATGGATGGAGAAATGAAAGAGAATGAAACACTCAGAGAACAAATAAGATCTTTGGAGGAATTTTTATTTTTTATTTAAATTTTTTTTTAAATTTAACCCTTATTTCCATTTCATTACAATGGGTATTCGTCAGCCAGGGCAAGCCCCAACCCCCCACTGTGATGTCCAACCACAGCAGTTCCTGCCAGTAAACAGCTTAAACTCTCGGTCTTGGACGGGGACCGATCTTTCGACCTCGTGAATGCGAAGCCAGCGCGTTACCACTGTACTAGCCAGCAGGAGAGAAAGGAACTAGAAAAAAGAATAAAGAAGCTGGAAGGGGAAAAGAGTCAACTAGAATCTAGAATTTCTAATCAAGAAGATAAAAACAAACAACTAAATGACAACCTAAAGGAATTAGATGTTAGTTCACTGCTATCTTCTGAGAGAGACGAGATTGCTGCTTGGAATGTTCAGATTAAGGAAAACATTGAACAGTTCAGAAAAGAGTTCCAGGAGCTGAATATGGAAAATGATGCCATGAAAACGTCCTTTGCTGATGCACTAAAGGGGAATGTGGCAGTAAAAGAGGCTGTAAAGGTGGTGGCACTGGAAAACATACAAACAGTTGATTATAAAGAGACAGTAATCGAAAAAATGAAAGACGTTGTGATGGAAAGGGCAAACCCACTCATCAGACAGGCACTTGATAAGGAGAAGACAGTGGTAATCTCAGGCATAAGTGAATCCCAGGAGCCAACATGGCAGGGGAGACTTGAAGAAAATAAAGCTAGGGTTGTAGACCTGATAAGAAAGCTTGGAGTAGTATGTGGTCCTGAGGATATTGTAAACATACACCAACTAGGTAAATATTCGAGGGAAGGAAAGCCGAGACCAACAAAAGTAACCTTTGAGAGAGGGGAGACATGTAGGGAAATATTGTTGAGAAAAAAAAGTCTAAAAGACCTTCAAGAATGCAAAGAAGTGTTCATTAGACGATACAGAACACAGGAAGAGATGGGAAAGATCAAAAACCTGTTGCAAGAGGCAAGAAGGTTAAATGATGAAAGAAATGAGGAAGAGAAGAAAAATTTTCGTTACGGAATACTTCCAGACAAAGGGGAGATAAAGAAGATAATGACAGAAGATCAGGGGATGGGGCCTCATTAAGATTGTTATACACAAATGCTGATGGATTAGCTGGTAAGGCAGTAGAATTAAAAGATAGGATTCACAACAGTAAGGCAGATATAGTAGCAATTACAGAGACTAAGTTGAGTGAGGACATAAACAGTATCACAGTTTTTCCTAAGGGCTTCAGAATACTAAGGGTCGAAAGATCTGAGAGGACTGGTGGAGGGATAGCACTGCTCATAAGTGAGAGGATTCAAGCTGAAGAGATAAACTTGGCTATAGAAAGTGAGTTCAGGGAATTTCTTGTTGCTCGCATAAATACTGGGTCAGAGAGCATTATAATAACTGTTGTATACAACCCACCAAGGAACCAAAATAGGCTTGAAATTTATGAGGAAAGTCATATAGGTACGATTGAAGTCATAAACTCAGTTGTTAACATGGCGCGGGAGAAAAAATGTAGGATTTTGATTATGGGAGACTTTAATCATAGAGATAGATTGGATAAATCTTGACCCACACAGTGGTGAGGACTCCTTTGGGGCAAGATTCCTAGATTGCGTACAAGGGAATTTCCTACACCAACATGTAATGGAACCAACAAGAGCCAGGGGTGGGGATGAGCCATCACTACTTGATCTGGTGTTCACAGATAATGTGTTGGATATTGAAAATATTGAGTATGAACCACCAATTGGAAAGAGTGACCACTGTGTGTTGTTGATGGAGTATATCATTGAAGACATTCTTCCTGAGAGTAGAGGCACTGAGGACATGAGGAGGAACTATCAGAAAGGAGATTACATCAAAATGAATGAGCTTTTTGCAGTTATTGACTGGAGAACCTTATTTTACAACAAATCTGTACAAGAAATGTATGACATCTTTTGTGAGAAATATGGGAAGATAGTAGATTGCTGCATACCTGTCACCAAAGTAGGTGTAATTCATGCCAGAGAGAAATGGTTCGATAATGGGTGTAAAAGAGCTAAGGAGTGGAGAGACAAATGCTGGAAAAGGTATAGGAGGAGAAAAAACATAAATGCCTGGCAAACCTACAAAAGAGCAAGAAATGACTACCTAAGTAAAAGGAGAGAGGCAGAGAAAGATTATGAGAGGGACATCACCAGGAAGGCTAAAGAAAATCCCAAGCTTTTCCACAGCTTTATCAGAGGAAAACTGAAGGTAAAAGAACAGGTTTTAAGGCTAAAGAGAGCGGATGGAAGCATCACTGAGACGGACGAAGAGATCTGCAAAGAATTGAACAAGGAGTTTCAGTCAGTATTTACAGTAGAAAATACCCCACCCCCTCAGATTGCAGTGATAGAAGCTCAAGGGCCGGTATTAGAGAACATCAACCTTACAGCCACAGAGGTATGCAAGGCGCTGATGGATTTAGATGTTCATAAAGCTACAGGTCCTGATGACATATCCCCTCATGTGCTTAAAAAATGCGCAAACACAATATCAGTGGCACTAAGTATCATATTTAAGGAGTCATTGGAGTCGGGGGAGATTCCAAGATGCTGGAAACAAGCAAATGTGATACCTATCTTCAAAAAGGGAAGGAGGGATACGGCTCTGAACTATAGACCAGTTTCCTTGACCAGCATAGTTTGCAAACTTATGGAGAAACTACTAAGGAAACATATCTCTCTTCACTTGGAATCCTTCAACTTTTTGTCAGTGAGGCAACATGGCTTCAGAGAAGGAAGATCAACAGTAACAAACTTATTAGAATTTTATGATGAGGTAAGCCAAATCTTACAGGAAAGAGAGGGTTGGGCAGATTGCATATTCCTAGACTTCCAGAAAGCGTTTGACACTGTTCCACATGGGAGACTTATTAGGAAGCTGCAATCAATGGCTAGAATAGGTGGAAATGTCTTGGAATGGATAAAAACTTACTTAGAAGGAAGGGAACAGAGGGTTAGTGTAAGACACTCAGTGTCTGAATGGAGAAGAGTTAGTAGTGGAGTTCCACAGGGTTCAGTTTTAGGGCCACTTTTGTTCCTTGTATATGTAAATGACCTACCAGAGTCTGTAAATTCATTCATGAATGTGTTTGCAGATGATGCAAAGATTGTGAAGAAAGTAAAAAACGAGAACAATGGTAGAGAACTTCAGGAGGATCTAAATAATCTGCATGAGTGGTCAGAAAAGTGGCTAATGAAATTCAATACCTCAAAATGTAAGGTAATGAGAATGGGTACAAGTGCAAGAAGGCCCAAGCTTGACTACTCGGTGGCTGGAGTACAGCTTCAAGAGACAGAAAATGAGAGAGATCTAGGAGTAAACATATTGGCAGATTTGTCTCCAGAAATACATATAAATGGCGTAGTAAGGGCAGCATATGCATTCTTATCAAATGTAAGGGTAGCCTTCAGGCACATGGACAAGGAAATGTTCAGAAATATTTATGTAACCTATGTGAGGCCAAAACTCGAATATGCAGCCCCCTTTTGGAATCCGCACTTGAAAAAGCACATAGCTAAGCTTGAAAAAGTTCAAAGACATGCCACGAAACTGGTGCCAGAAATACGCAATCTCGGTTATGATGAGAGGCTGAGGGAATTAGACTTGCCATCACTCGAAGCTAGAAGAGTAAGGGGGGATATGGTGACAGTCTTTAAATTCCTTCATGGTTATGATAGAGTGGATAGGGATCGATATTTCGATATGGCTGGCTCTAGAACTAGAGGTCATAGTTTGAAGCTTCGGAAGAAAACTTGTTTGCAGGATGTAAGGAAATACTTTTTCAGTGTAAGAGTAGTTGATAATTGGAATTCGCTAAGCGAGGAGGTAGTTAATGCTACCTCAATCCATAGTTTTAAGGACAGGTATGATAAGTATCACTAAGTCTAAAAATGGAACCGATCAGGAGACGGGAAGATACGAGCTTTGGGCTCTTTCCCGTAAACACAATTAGGTAATCACAATTAGGTAATCACACACACACACACACACACACAATATATATATATATATATATATATATATATATATATATATATATATATATATATATATGCATGTATGTATGATTGTGTTAAAATAACATTTCATATATTATATCGTGACGTCCAATTAATAACACATACACGTACATGTAAATGACCCCATTCCCCCTTGTAAGGGGGAAGGTCAAGCCAAGAAACACGCATTTACCACGATCCACACACACCTAAACTACTCCTCTTAGCTCCTTGGGAATAAACGGTTGTCACATTCCCCCCTACCACCTTGCTTGGGTCATCCACAAGGTAGGCAACAAGGATACTCTACAGAGACCAAACAGCCGCAGCTGGTTTACCCCCACTGCTTCATCACATGGCAACTCTCCTCACACCCATCCATCACAGTTCACAGAGCTAGCAGGCGCGAGAAATTCCTATGGCCCGTGTCACCTTTCCTGGATCTCGGTAGGATAACAATACTGAGGAGGGGATTCCCAGTCCCCTGCTGTCCTATTTAGTCGACTTTTACGACACACAGGGGAACATGAAGTATTCTACCCCTTTCCTCAAGGGGGATCAATTAGTAATAAAAATAAAAAAAAATATAATTTAACAAAACATCAGAAATCCGATAATCAAATTCCGTGGTAAAACACAGGTTAAACGAATAAACATCAAGGAAACTTTTATCTTCAATTTCAGTATAAATCATCGTACATAATTTTATAAAACCACTCTTGAAAATCAAACGCTCTATTTGAATGACAAGGCTTCCAAGCATGCATGTGTGTATATGTATGTATGTATGCATGCATATATGTTTGTATGTATGTATGTATGCATGTACCGCATATATGAATGCGTGCAAGGATGTACCTATTTATATGCGAATATATATATATATATATATATATATATATATATATATATATATATATATATATATATATATATATATATATATATATATATATATATATATATATGCCATTAATTCAAGAACATAACTTAGAAAACACACGAGAAACATTTACATGTTTATGCCATATACACAAGATAAGCATATCAATAAAAACTCTTTTAAAATAATTTCTAAAAACATTTAGTGAAAAATTCAGAGCTGTATTCCTTCAATTTATACATTAAACACGAATAAAAACTGATCACGAAAAACATATTAATTTTTTGTAAAAAAAAATAAAAATAAAAATAAATAAATACATAAAATAAAAAAAATTCATGACGGAAGGCCGCGCACTGACATAGTTACGCAATATGGGTCAAATGAATTTCACATTGAACATTTCAACTAATACAATAAAGTCAAATTCCATTTGGAAAATTAAATGTGAAATAATGACTTTCATGCGCTAAATTAGTGTTTTTTCAAACTTTTTCAATGTCGTTCACCTTAGGGTAAATCTTTAAAAAAAAATCTGTCCACCTTAACCTTTCAACTGCTGCAATACCTTATATACTTTATTCTAAAGCAGTTGTGATACTACCGCTGAATGTTTTCTGAACTTAAATAGGACTGTCCAGGACAGTTCGATGTTAAGTCTTTCTTTAGTTACGGTTCTTTTTCTAGGCCTACAGCTACACTGAATATTCTTGGATATTAATTACACATCTTTTATTATCCCTTCACAGCTGACAAGTCATTACACTCTCCATCTCAGTTTCTCTTTACTTTATGTATTCTTCGCGCCCAGGCCCGATGAGGGCTGCTTTACTTTATTATTTTTTTTTTGGCCCGTCCTGGCGTCACAATCATAAAAAAAAAAAAAAAAAAAATCCTGTCTATCCAAAGACAGCCCACCCCACAGCTTAATCTTGTCCACCCAAAGGTGGACCGTCATTATGATTGTCAATTCAGAATCTGAAATCCAGATCAAAACTTAGCATGAGGGTCTGCCCCTCTCTTTTTTCTCTCTTACTTTATTTAATTTTCGTGCTTTTCCCTCCACTTCCTTTATATCCTTAATCCCCTCCCCTTTTTTTCCCTCCTATCCTATCCCATCCTTAAAAGAAAAAAAAAAAAAAAAAAAAAGGTGGACCGTCCACCCAGTGTGAATAGCACTGCGGCTGAGCCTAAATAATGCTAGAAACTTCAGAGGAAATGGAAATACATAGCACTGGCTCCTGGGACATACTATATGAAGTTCCGATTGTTGTTGTTGTTGTTCCGGTTTTACGTCACGGACTCCCTTTTCTTCCAAGGGCTAGGACGGCTGCCCTCTTGCGAAGGACTTGTTTTGGCAGATGTAATCGTTACCCTGAGTGCATGCCTTTGCAAACCTCAGACCGTGATGGGGTGCGAACCCTTGAGCTGACGCCTCAGAGTCGCGGACGCTACCGCTTGAGCCACGGTGACTACGGACATACTATATGAATTAATACAATTTATATTATTTCTTTAATGAACTTATGTTTCAGCCTTTTAAATACGCAATATAATCGAACAAATGTAAATAATAGTTTAAGAATTTATCAAAATGACATATCCTTTCAGAGGCCACCTCGGTAGTGCAAAGGTTAGAGCACTCGACTCGGGAAGTAACAAACCCGTGTTTGAGCCCATCGCAGGGCTTATGGAAGGGCAGGCAGCTATTCAAATATGAATTAACAGTGACATAAAACGAAAAACAACAAATATCTTGTCAAAAAAATACAGGTATAGAAAGAATATATGGTAAATTTATCATGAAAAACTAAAAAAAAAAAAAAAAAGCAGGAAAAAAAAAGAAAAAAGACTCGATTAGAGTAAAATGGGCCTGTGTCCACCCCCATCCGAAGGGGGATTGAGAGTGACACAGAAAATGGCGAACAAGCTCACACATTCCAGGGACCGCAAGAGAAAATGACAAGCTGTCTCTGGATTCCAGTATAAACTCTTTTGAAAATCATAGGTAATTTGAATATCTACTCTGTAACCATAAGGTTTTTCTTCTTCCTCTTACATTTCTTTTCCTGTAGCTTAATCCCACTTTCACGTGGGGTAGCTGTTTTTAACTAGCATCATCCAATTATTCTTTTCCATGATAATTTCCATCCATCTTCCTTGGTTCTCATATCTTCTAAGACGTCGTCCAAGAAAATATGAGAAAAATTAATAATCCCCAGACCTTGTAAAGAATACGAACCCCAAGTCGGGTTGTAAGGTTAGGTTAGTTTCAGGTTGAGATGGGATGGGATGGTTTGGGTTGGGGTCATGAGGTTAGCCTTCTTTACAAGGTCCTTATTCTATTCCTGATATAAAGACCTTTCCTTCGGTACTGTGTGGAGATTTGTAGCTCGAGGATTGGTCGGTGCAGCGACTGCTTCTTCCCATCTACCTCTAGAGTCTGGAACTCTCTTCCTCCTTCTGTCTTTCCTAATTCTTATGACCTTTCATCCTTCAAAAAGCTGATATATCGTCATCTCAGAGCCTAGTCCTCCAGATCTCTGGGTCCTCTGTACTTTGACTGGTTTTTTTTTTTTCTGTCTGTCGTTTTCCTTTGTGTGACATTACCTCATCTCTGCCTTGTCCTTAACCTTTTTTTTTCTTTGTCTTGGTATTTTCTCGTGCCAGGGCCTTTATTGATGAGGGCAGTTTCTGCCTATCCCAGTGTCACTCATAAAACAAAAAAGACCAACAACTGCAATATCACTAAGTGCCCAATTGCACATGTCCCCATGTGCAGTTATTTGAATAAAAAAAACTGCCTTTTTTTAATTTATCTTGATTAAAATAAATAAATAAATAAATGACTACGATTTCGAAATATTACCATGAAGAAAAATCTCTATACCATATATGGCATACGGTAGGTCTTATCGTCCTATGCCGACTACGGCATAAGGTAGAGTCTTATGAAGAAGTTATATCATAAGTCTTCAAACGGAAGATAGCTAAGATTCTAAAGGGCTTCTAAAGGGCTTCTTCAGTTTCGATATCTGAAGCCTTACGCGACAGGTTTTGTTTACTGAGCAAGAGAGAGGGACTATTCTTTCATTATTAAGTAATACATGAAACATTTATTATTATTATTATTATTATTATTATTATTATTATTATTATTATTATTATTATAATTAGTAGTAGTAGTAGTAGTAGTAGTAGTAGTAGTAGTAGTAGTATCATTATTGCTAATAATGATTGAATTGCGAAACAAACAACAAAAAGCTTGAAATCTTTTCTTATAAGAGGATAAACAAACACTTATTTTATATTCTCATTAAATTAATTATTTAAAGTATGTATTTGTTTTATTCCCACGCATCAAATTTACGTACAATTGTTTTTATTATTTCGTTTATGTAATACTTTCCTAAATACCATATTAGCTTCTGTATTAATAGCCATTGTTAAATGGAAATAAAATGTATTTAATCCGTCTGAATTAATCTTTAATAACTGACCGATTCATTCTGAAACAAAGAGCCATTATATAGAAAATTTTATTATTAATATAAACCTTGTATATTAAGAAGCACATCCAATAGGACAGACAGAAACATACACGCATAAATTACACACAAACAGACAGACAGACACATGCACACACATACAAACACACATATATACACACTAGAAAAGGGTGTGTCTTAGAGACCCAAGATGTATCTCAAGTTACTTAAGAGCTAATATGCCCTTTGATACATAATCCATTAGGAGAAAATCAGCGTGAAATAGATATTAAGTTGAAGGGATTTTTATAAGATTTTTCTCCTTTTAATGTGTCAATATTAATCCCCATCAGAATGTGGATGGGCAAAGATAGGTTGGAGCTGGGGAATCTAGGCTGGAGGCCCTTCCTGAAGCCCCGCGTTAGGATCGAACACGGGTTTGTCACGCACAAGGCGATCGTTTTAACAACTGAGCTTACGTGGCCACCCCTCGGGATTTTTTTTTTTTTTTAGGATTAAAGTTTGCTCGTATAACTTCACTTCATCTTAAAGTCTCTCGTAGGTAATTTTTTTTTTCATTTTTTTTTATTATTTTTTGTTTTAGTGTGACCCCGGAACAAGCAAAAACTGCCCTCATCAACAAAGCCCCGGGCACGAGACACCACCAAGACGAAGGAAAAGAAAAGGGTTGCATTCTACACGTATTATTCACTTGACCTTTAGAGCTTGCGGCTTTAGCTACCAAAGGACCCCACTACCTTCTCGTTTTCAGCAACCTAAAGAGATACAGTCAGTTTTTTTTTTTATGAGTGTGACACCGGGACAGGCAGAAACTGCCCTCATCAATAAAGGCCCGGCCGCGAGAAATACCAAGACGAAGGAAAAGAAAAAGGTCAAGGACGAGGCAGAGATAAGGTGATATCACTTTGCAAAATGAAGTACAATGCGGTATCTATTTCGGAACCAAGTTAAATGAGAAGTAGGCGTTGACCCACCGAGCCATTAAGGAGGGTGGGTTTTGGTGCTTAATTTGGTCTATCTTTAATGAAACTGCTTAGGTATCCTACGAAGTAACTGGGATGAAATGGCTTCTTGTGTATGAGTGTGCGGTTTGACTTGGCCACCCCCTTTAAGAAGGGTTTAGCCACTATTGTATGCATATATGTACGAATACAAGTATGTATGTATGCATGCATGTATGTATGTATGTAATGTTAAAACTTACCTATCTCAATTGACAATTTCATGTTAGCATGCTGTAATATTAGTCCATCCATATCATTATTATTATTATTACTATTATTGTTGCTATTATTATTATTATAATTTTTATTATTATAATTATAATTATTATTATTATTATTATTATTATTATTATTATTATCATTATTACTATTATCATTATTATTATAAAATATAAATAATAATGAGAATTATCATTATGATAATGAACATATACTAATTATACCAGACTGGCTTCTTTAGAGCTGAATTTTCAATCAAGTAATACAAATACTTCATGTATAATATAAAATGCGCCGCAGGACTGCTAAATTAAATATACCTAAAAATATTATCCTTAAAAAAAAAAATTTTAAATCCTGTGGAAAAAGATCCTTTAACCACACAAACCACAAGGTATGCCGCAAGGACTCAAGAGGAAGGTTAAAATTCCTGTTATTTCTGACAACACACAAGGAAGGGCACGCACACACATACGCACAAACATATACCCAGATCATACACACATTAATTCTTTTTTTATGAGTGTGACACTGGGACAGGGAAAAACTGCCCACATCAATAAAGGCCCGGGTACGATAAAATACCAACACGAAGGAAAAGAAAAAGGTTAAGGACAAGGCAGAGATGAGGTATGTAAACATGCATATTTATCTCTCTCTCTCTCTCTCTCTCTCTCTCTCTCTCTCTCTCTCTATATATATATATATATATATATATATATATATATATATATATATATATATATATATATATATATATATATATATATATACATATATATATATATATATATATATATATATATATATATATATATATATATATATATATATATATATATATTCTCAGTCTTCAGTTTTAACGTGCCCGCGTGCATGTATAATCAAAAGGTGTACACAAAAATGCGGAAGGTAGGCACTAGGGGGGGACATAATCCAACTCCCTTGGAAGGCCGATCACGTCAATGGTGCATACGTGAAGACAATAAAATTGTCATCAATAACGTTAAGAGTTCTATAAAACAATCTACGAAAGGCCATAAAAGACACATCACAGGTAGTAAATCACCCATGAGGAATGCCACGAGGAATGCGGAAAAACAACTTAATACAGGTGAAATACAGTATCCCTTTTATTCTGTATAGTTCTTTCGCTACAGGACGGAATATACAGTCTTGACCGAAATATTCAACAGTACATACTGTAGAGTTAATGTGTGAAATAGAGATTTCTGTATTTTGTAATGTTCGAGACCTACAGGATAAGAGATACAGCACTGATTCAAGTACCAAACAGCATATAACAATGTGGTGATCTCTTGATAAATTTGCTAATCAGGACAAGAATTATAATGAATGATGTTTCTACAAATGCGTTTTTTTCATATTTACCACTGAAGTCTATGTGTGTGTGTGTGTATGTATGTAAGTATGTATGTATGTATGTATGTATGTATGTATGTATGTATGTATGTATGTATGTATATGTATGTATGTATGTATGTATGTATGTATATGTATGTATGTACTGAACCAAAGTATATATCAATATATACAATAACCCTTAGTAATGACTAAAATACTACCTCTAAAACAACACAGAGTGCATGAAAACTTACATAATTTATCAGCAAAATGACAATGCAGGCTACTGCATTGTCAAGTATGAATTATTGGTGTAGGCAATTCCACCAGTGTCTTGCCATTTCCACAGATGCAATAATGGAACATTCAAAACTGATTACAATAAGATGTAACAGATGCAATTGCTGTCCATTTTTTCATCATTATATATAAGAAAAATGCACACATACATACATACATACATATATACATACATACATATATGCATGCCTTTTGTTAATACTAGATGTCAAAAGATTCTCTTCCTTCATATATATATATATATATATATATATATATATATATATATATATATATATATATATATATATATATATATACATACATAAATTACATACATACATGCATACGTACATACGTACATACATACATACATGCATGCATGCAAACATACACACATACATACATACACACATACATACATGGTATATTCAAAGTCTGCAGTGTCTCAAGTAAATTGTATTAAATCCCTGAGGGAAATTATGACATGACACAGGGGATCATGTTGTATTAAATTACATCCTGACTCACGGTGTTGTGTGTCTCATTTCATTGTAATCATCTGACTCATTTCACTCATTTCATCAAACATTACAACCACACACGTGAATAATACAGTCACAACAAGAGAGAAATGCTGCATGTGTATGTTTGTGTTCTCTCTCTCTCTCTCTCTCTCTCTCTCTCTCTCTCTCTCTCTCTCTCTCTCTCTCTCTCTCTCTCTCTCTCTCTCTCTCTCTCTCTCTCTCTACACTAAAATATAGATTACGATGTTAAAATTTCAGCTAATTATTTAAGTAATACATATAGCAAGCATAAAATATAAACAATAAGAAAAACACAAAATCCAATCTCCATTCTGTTTTAATCTTTATAAATTCCACCTGTCAACGCTACATAAGAAACGATATATATATATATATATATATATATATATATATATATATATATATATATATATATATATATATATATATATATATATATACAATGGCAGCGATCACCCAAGTAAGGAAAGTGGCCGAGTCATAGCACATATATTCACAAAAAGCTAATACTGTATACCCCAAATCACTCCTCTTAGCTCCTTCGGGATAGAGGGCTGCTAAACTTTCCTCCCACTACGACAATAACCCAGCTGGATTCACCCACAAGGTGTTAAACAATTGTAATAAAATTATAAATTAATTGTAGTAAAAAAAAAATTATAAATTTACTGTGTAAATACGAAAAATATTGAGAACTTTAAATTTATAATTAGAGAAAACGCTTATTAGTTCAATTACATGTCTACTTATAAGTTACTCTTAAATTGTATAAGAACTGTACAAACATGGAAATAAAATTTTGTTTATCTGTTTCTTTGACTGTCGTCCACATACACCGAAACTACGAGGCCAAAATATATTGGAATTTATGGCTGAACTTCGAAACCATTCTGTAATAACCAAGCAAAGTTGTCACTTCGAGAGAAGTTTTAAAGAATTATTATACCTAACAGCAGCTATCTGTTTTGGTAGTTTAATACTGCACAGCACCATAATCTCATGTTCTATTCTCACTATTGCTACTTACACTAAGGCCCGATTTCTTAAACAGTGTAAAACTAGGATACCATATTGTTAGTTAGCTAGACACACACAAATGGATTTCATAATCGCATCTGACGAGGTTCTGTATATGGCTAGGATCCCGGCCCGATTTCTTAAACAGTGTAAACCTAGGATACCATATTGTTAGTTAGCTTGACACACACACAGATGGATATCATAAACGCATCTGACGGGTTCTGTGTATGGCTAGGATCCCGTATGGGATCCTAGCCATACACAGAACAGCGTCAGATGCGTTTATGAAACCCAGTTGTGTGTGTCTAGCTAACTAACAATATGGTATCCTAGGTTTACACTATTTAAGAAATCGGGCCTAGGAATGACTGATTTGTATAACTTTACAAAAGTCTACGAAAAAAAAAGTTACAACTACTTCATATAAACGAAGTGAATTAAATTAAAACAATGATCAAAACTTGTCATAAAGGGGTTAAATTTGCAATGTAAAGAGAGTAATTGCCTTTAAGAGGGAGTGCCTAGGTCCATTTTTCCCATGTACAGTAAGGGGAACTATAACAATAAAACATTTCTTCTCTCTACAGTTTCCCTTCGCTTTACCTAAGACCTGAATAATTCAAGGATAAATATTACTGCCAATTGGGAGCAGTCACCTCAACTTAGAGCCGGTTCCAGGCCCGGATTAATGGAAAAGGTTGGTGCCAGAGAAAGCCAAAACCATCTCTTCGTCTCCAAGAAGCGTGTGAGAAACATCGACTCCACAGGAATATGAGGAAAGATGTCGGCTTAAGAGGACAATAATGCTAAAGTTTATCCAAATAAAAAAATAAGACTTCAAAATCATATCGGCCAATAACGAAACGAACTATCATCGGATCATGGAAAGATGAGTGACCCCTGAAACGAAAGTAAAGTTAAATATCCATGTAAGTATTTAGGTGAGGTAAGATTAGAGTAGATGACTTGCCTAGTAAAAAAGAATAACCCTTGAGCATCTAGGGGTTACTCTACTTTACAAGATCCCTTT
>JAXCGZ010003190.1:7500-20584 GCA_037179515.1 Halocaridina rubra | reverse complement strand
GTGTGTGTCCTTGGTTTTCGAAGAGTTTCCTTGATTTCAAAAGTTGGACTAAAAATTCTCAATCATTAGCGTAATGTATGCGAGTACAGTATAACCTAGAAACTTTTTTCGTTATTATATTACATCCGATCACCAGTCTTATCCTAAAGTGACATTATCACGTGGTTTTGAGTGATTAAAATGCTAATCTTCTTAAGTGGAAATCATGGCGACTTAAGTATGTATATGCCTTTGAAAAGTACAAACGTTTCGACCCTTGATTCTACTTTAAGAAATGGATTGTACGATTTCGGAAGACAGCCAAAACTGTAGAGAATGTGTGACCTGTCGAAGACATGATTCCAAGGCCTATAGTTAGCCAGTTACTCCACTTGCAGAAGTTCGAGTCAAATCTGCCCATTCTCTTACCGTGACTAGGTTGGATTTTTCTGGTCTTTTATTTGGTGAAGACTTGTTAGTCAAGTAAAATATGTATTTTGTTTTTTACGTGAACCGATATGTTTACCTATATCTAAGACATTGTAGACGTCAAAGATTCTCTGTTTACTTGTAATTTGATTTATTTTGCTATTTCTTTAATTGATAATGTTAATAATTTAATATTATTAATGGTATGATGATTAATTTGAGTTCGTTTGTATTTAGGTTGTAGCATGAAATTCCTATATAATTCAGAGCCCTATTCACCAACCAACCATTGACCTATGCTGTAATAATGTACTATGTTCTTTATCTACTTTACTTTAGTGGAATGTTTTGAGATTATATGGAATTAATGGTAAATTGTTGCATGCAGTGAAGAGTTTGTATGAGGGCAGTAGAGCTTTTGTTAGGGTAGGGAATGAAGAGAGTGAGTGGTTTCCAGTGAGTGTGGGACTGAGACAGGGATGTGTGATGTCACCATGGCTGTTCAATTTGTATATTGATGGAGTTGTAAGAGAGGTGAATGAGCGAGTGCATGGTCGAGGTTTGAGAATGGTAGATGGGGATGATAACGAGCGGGAGCTGAATCAGTTGTTGTTTGCAGATGATACTGTGGTGGTGGCAGATTCAGAGGAAAAGCTGTGTCAGTTAGTGTCAGAATTTGGAATGGTGTGTGAGAAAAGGAAGTTGCGAGTGAATGTGGGAAAGAGCAAGGTTATGAGGTGTACAAGAAATGAGGATGGTGCTGGATTGAATGTTATGTTGAATGGAGAGACACTTGAGGAAGTTAATCAGTTTAAGTATTTAGGCTCGGTTATATCTGCAAATGGTGGAGTGGAAGCAGATGTGTGTCACAGAGTGAATGAAGGAAGTAAAGTGTTGGGTGCATTGAAAGGAGTGATGAAGAATAGAGGGTTGGAAATGAATGTTAAGAAAGTTTTGTATGAGAAAGTGGTTGTGCCATCTGTGATGTATGGATCAGAGTTATGGGGTATGAAAGTAAGTGAGAGACGGAAACTAAATGTGTTTGAGATGAAATGCCTGAGGAGTATGATTGGTGTATCTCGATTGGATAGGGTTAGGAATGAAGTGGTGAAAGCAAGAATGGGTGTGAGGAGAGAAATTGCAGCCAGAGTAGATATGAATGTTCTGAGATGATTTGGCCATGTGGAAAGGATGGATGATGAAATGCTGCTGAAAAAGGTGATGAATGCGAGAGTTGATGGGAGAAATGCTAGAGGGAGGCCTAGGTTTGGATGGATGGATGGAGTAAGGAGAGCCCTGAATGATAGGAGGATGGATGTGAGGGAAGCAGGCGAGCGTGCTAGGAATAGGAATGAGTGGTGAGCGATTGTGACGCAGCTCTGATGGGCATCTGCTGTTACCACGAGGCTGCATCTTACAGAGGTAGCCCTGTGGTAGGGGCAGTAGGAGGAGTTGGCAGTTGTGAAGCGACACAGGTTGTGGAAGAGCCGGGAGGATGGACTGTGGCACTCCAGCAGTGCCATCTGAATGGTCGCTTGCTCCCTTGTCATTGCCCATAGAGCAAAGAAATCCCCTTATTGTTTTCCTTTCTTGATGTCGGTTATCCCCCAATTAAAGGAGGAAACAGCCAAGGTACATAGATAGACTTTAATTTTTTTATATTTTATGTATATATTACTGCCATTTTTATTTAAATATAATATAAATGTTAGAAATGTTTAAGTATTGAAAAATGATTTTATTTGTATTAAAAATAATATAAATTGTGCTCACAGTAAGGCATTTATATATAAATGCTTTAAAAAAATATATATCTTTTTTTCTCTTACTTTATTTAATTTTCTTGCTTTTCCCTCCGATTCCCTTATAGCCTTGATCCCCTCCCCTTTTTCCCCTCCTCTCCTATCTCATCCCCCCCATAAAAAAAAATATAAAAAATATATATATCTTCGGGATTGTTAAAAATTCAGAGCCCTATTCACCAACCAACCAGTGACCTATGCTGTAATGATGTAATATGTTCTTTATCTACTTTACTTTAATTTTTTTATATTTTATGTATATATTACTGCCATTTTTATTTAAATAATATACATATGTTAGAAATGTGTAAGTATTGAAAAATGATTTTATTTGTATTAAAAATAACATAAGTTTACTTTTTATTGCCAATTATGCTCACAGCAAGGCATTTATATATAAATGTTTTAAAAAAATATCTTCGGGATTGTTAAAAAGAGGGTTTGCCCCTCTCTAATTGTCTCTTCTTTATTTAATTTTCATGCTTATCCCTCCAATCCCTTTCCATCCTATGGCCCCCTCTTTTTCGGTGATGACGCTCTGTATAGGGCTAAGAGAGTTCACTCGATGCCATCGCTGTTCTTCACCCTTCTATCCTATCCTTAGAATTTCAGTACAAGAAAGATTTATGCATTTTGAGGGCAATCTGGGTCTAATATCCCTTTTAAGCTGTATGAGCAAGACAGCCGAGAAGATGGTGCTAAACCGAGACCGCTGGATTTTATTATTATTTTTTCTTTAAAGATTAGGAAAGACAGAAGGACAAAGAGAGTTATAGAATCTGGAGGTAGATGGAAAGAAGCAGTCGCTGCACTGACCAATCTCCATATTACAAATCTCCACACAGTACCTGTGAGATGAGACAGCTTGGCGAGTGTTACGTGGCCTCGGCAGTGGGGAGGGATGTAACTTGCCAACTTATCAGAGCAGCACTAGAAAAGAGAAAGGGATGATACCTTACGGCAAAAGAGAGAGAATCCAGATTTGAAGAAAAAGAAGGATCATTAATGGGTCTGACTCAACCCTATCAAGGAGATACGAATATGAAGAAGTACCCCAGATGTGTGAGCAGTATTCTAAACAGGGATGGATAAGACTTTTATAGATTTTAAGTAACTGTAAAGAGGAAAAGTAATGACGAAGCAAAACAGAACCCCCACATTTTTTGGATTAAGATTTAGAAATTTGGATTATGTGACTCCTCCAAGACAAGTTAGAGGCTATATGGATTCCTAATATGTTGATAGAATTAAGAGGGTAAAGTTAGTTAGTTTCAAAGACAATAGGGTTATCAGCAGGAGAAGATAAAGAGATAGCCAGAAACTGTGTCTTGGAGGCATTGAATTTAACTTAATTTTGAGTTCCCCACTCAGATATCTACTGAAAACTGGAGTTGAGAAGGAAGAGTGATACGAGATTGATTACGAGTAGCAGATGAAGGTTGAGAAGAAAAGGCGGAGGAAAAGTGAAGGCTAAAATCATCAGCAAAGGCATGAAAAGAGAGGAAGATGGGGACTGTAGAGATAATTGATGAAGAGAAGGAACAAAGTAGGTGAAAGAACAGAGCCCTGTGGAACACCACTGGTAACAGAGAAATGGCTACATGTTGCACCATCAACGGTCAGAAAGAAGACTGGAAATCAGAGAACAGAGAGAGGGGTAAAGTCATAAGCAGGGAGTTTTGCCAACAGAGCCTTGTGTCAGACTCTGTCAAAAGCCATAGAGATATCAAGGGCGACGACAAAGGATTCCCCATAGTTCCTCAGAGAAGATGACCGTACATGAGTAAGATAGGACTGGAGGTCAGCAGAGGATCTTACCTTGCGGAAGCCGTACTGGTGATCGGAAATAAGTGAGTTAGATTCAAGGCGTTTCAAGAATTGAGAATTGACCAAAGTTTCAAAAACTTTAGCAATAGAGGATGTTAGGGCAATAGGTCAGTAATTTGAAGGAATGGAGCAGTCACCCTTCTTAGGAACAGATTGAACTAGAGCATGCTTCCAAGATGAAGGATAGATACTGGTTAATAGAATGAGGCATAAAAGACGACAAAGCACATGAGCCACTTCATCTGCAAACTCCTTAAGTAACCTTGCAGGGATACCATTGGGACCAGATGCCTTGTTCGTCATTAGCGAGCGAAGACCCTTATGAACTTTGCATGAAGAAAGGATAAGGGAGGGACAGGTGCACTGGAATTATTTATAGAAGAGCAGGCAGAAAAATGAGAGCCAAATAGAGAGGCGTTGTTAATGGGAGAACAAGCTATAGAACCATCAGAACAAATGAGAGGGGGAAACCTTGAATTACAGAAGTTTTTGGAGAGGTTTGACTAAGGACCAGAAGCACTTGTCAGTGGGAGAGGAGTTAAGGTCATCAACTTTCTTTCTTATAAAGGAAACCTTAGACCTTCAAATCTGAGCAGTACAGCGATTCCTAGCTACAGTAAAAGCAGAGCGAGTTAAATTGGAAGGATAGGCTTGGTAAGATTGGTGTGCCCAATTCTTGGCCTTGATAGCCATGGCACAGGCACGGTCGAATAAAAGTTTAGGGGGAGAGAAAGTTTTTGTAGAAGAGGGGATGTACGCCTCCATTCCCGAGGTCATGATCTCGGCATATTTTCGGGCTACCTGATCAGGGTTGCGGGACCAAAATCAGTAGTCATCCCATGGGAAGTCAAAGAGGAAATTACGCAAATTTTCATGTTGAGTACACTCAAAGTGCCAAAGGCAGCGCTGAGTAGGAGGGGGTTGGTGGAGGGGGAGCGATAATGGAAGAGATTGAGATCACAGAGTGGTCAAATTTATGAAGAGGGGAAAGCACAGACTAAGAGTAGTTTGAAGGGTTAGAAGTAAGAAATAGGTCAAGAGTATTTGCTGCATGTTTGTGTCGATCAGAACATGAGTAGGATGATTGATAAATTGCACCAGATCGTGAGTAATAGAGAAAACAAGGGCCCCACTTCCTCCCACATCAGTGTGAGAAGAATTAAGCCACTCACTGTGGTGTACATTTGAAGTCTCCAATGTAGAGAACTTCGGCATGTGGGTGAGAAGATAGCAAGGACTCATGGCACAAGGACAGATATTCAAAGAAAGACACAAACTCTGTGGAGTTTGGAGAACAGTAGCAGATGCAAAGCAAAATACTGGTAGTGGAGAGATAGATTTTTAGCCAGAGAACATCAAAGTCAGGAGATACAAGGTCCATGAGTGTTAGTTGCAGTAGGCACAAACCCCACCTTTTGAACGAAAATGAATACACAGATTATAGTGAGAGATTTGAAATGGGTCAGTGGAAGCATGGATAGACAGCTGGGTTTCAGATAGGAGGAGGAGGTTAGGGAGGAAAGTACCCAAGTGATTACCTAATTGTGTTTACGGGAAAGAGCTCAAAGCCCGTATCTTCCCGTCTCCTGATCGGTGCTGTTTCACAGACGAAAGACTAGAGTTCAGGCCATAAATGTTAGAATAGTGAAGAGTGTAAGAGGCAGGTATATTGGGAGGTGCAAGGTTAAGGGCAGAACCATTACTACCACCAGGCGTGTCTGCCCTCAAGCCAATAGTGAAGTCAACAAGATCCCCAGAGATTCTTCGCACCCCACTATGCTGGGTACAGGGGGCCATAAGCTGTGAGCCTTCCATATATTATACCAAATATGAGGAAAAAAGAGGGCAAAAAGAGACATGTGGGGAGTGTTTTGACTTGTCAAATGTAATGGAATAGCAAGAGATGTGTAATGAGTATGCCAGAATATTTAGTGTAGATGTAGGCATAAGGAAAGAACCGTCCTGGAACTGTCTGGACCAGTCCAATTTGTATCCTAATACCTTCAGTCATAGTCTTTCAACGGGCAGCTGGTGCCCACCTTTCCACCACAACATTTGCTCCTGGAATAGTAGCAACTGAATGCATAGCATCCCTGCTATCATTCTTGAATAACAAAAAAGGGATCATCATCTTCCTGGACCTAGAGAAAGCCTTTGAGCTGGCTAATGTACCTGCCATGTTCTCGGCACTTGATGACAAACAAGTCAAAGTTAATCGTCTCTCCTGGATCAAGCTAAGTCTACTGGACTGCAGTGCTTGAGTGAAAGTACAGGGACACTACTCAACCTTCAAGCAACTGGAAAACGAGACTCCACAAGGTGGAATCCTCAGTCCCTTCCTCTTCAACTGCCTGATGCTAAAAATCATGGACATCAAGCTGCCACCCAGGACCATGATCTTCAATTATGCCGATGATTTTGCCCTGGTGGCCAGAGGTCGTGATGCCTTTTACCTTGCTTAAAGAAGCCTAACAGAGATTCACAACTTCTCCATACAAAACAACGCAATGTGAGTCATGCTAGGAGCCCCCATCTGGACAAAGATAATAATCCTCCAGCTGAAAACTAACCTCCTTTCTTTGAATCACAGATTTGTGCAGAGAATTACCTCCATCATAGCCAAGACCACTGCAGCATAACACCCCTGCATTGCCGGCAAGGACTTCAACCTCGCTCTAAATTAACATCCTGACCTTCCTAGGAAGACCTGGGCGGCAAAGGTCAGCACCGAACTACTGGCCCTAGGTGTCATGAGTGACATCCAAGCTAAGAACCTGGACACTCCTCATCCACACTGAAGATGCCCTCCACCATGGAATGACTGCCCACTCAACATCAAGATTGAAGTTCCAAATGCTCCAAAGAGCTCAGTCAATCTGGGCGTTTTCAAGGATATATACATCGATGAAATCCAGAATTGGAGCAGACCCAACTCCCTGACTATCTACACTGATGGCTCAGTTAATTAAGAGACTGGAGCCTCAGCCGCAGCCTTCATCACAGAAGGACACGAGGGGTCCTGGAGGCTATCTAATTCCTGCTCCTCACTCCAAACTGAGTTAGTTGCCATTGCCAAAGCCCTGCATTACATACCTCTTCAAGAAGCAGACCATGCCCTCATTCTCACAGACTCAAGGTGTGCCTCACAAGCCATTCAGAAGGCTCTCCTGAGAGACAATGTGAGAATGATCACAGATATACTCCACCACTACCACAGGGTCATAAACACTGGCAATACCCTCATCCTTGCCTGGATCCCCAGCCATTTTGGTATCAGAAGAAATGAAGAAGCAGACCTTGCAGCCAAACAAGCCTTCCTTCAGACTGAAATTCAAATATCTCTTACCCCCAACATCCTCCAGATCGACAGCAAAGTCACCAGGAAACTCATCAACCGATGTCTACAAAGACACAACCAGTTCACAAATACTGGCTCAGCCTCCACATCCTGGTACAAAGCAGTATCCAATCTCCAGACCATAAACTTCCCCAGAGCTCTTCATAGAAGTACTGCAGTCAATTTCTACTGAGTAAGACTGGGGTACAAATGCACCTGGGAACTCAAAGATAACACTATCAAAGAGTGCACTTTCTGCCAAGAAGAAACACCAATACCTCTCCTACATTACATTATGGAATGTGAAGCCACTACCACCCCCTGTAAAAATCTTGATGCTCCCTTAGTAACCACAAACATACTAAGAGCAGTCATGCATTATATGGGTACCCTACTGTACACAATCAGCCTGTACCCACCCACCTTTGTAAGTGAAGAACCTGATGTGCCTAATCCGTTAACTCTTTCACATTTTCTTATTAATGGTACTGCTAGGTTTCACCCTGAAATTGTTGAGGACCATTCTTCTTGTTTATCTTTTCAAGATATGTGTATGCGAGGAGCAGTCCATCAGAAGCAGGTGGATAAATTTTGGAAAAATGAACTCAGGAATATATTAAAAATTTGCCATGTACTGTTAAAAGGCTTTGTACTGAAATGTACTCCTATGTAGTAAAGGCTCCCATGAAATTGGATTGGTGATTAGTTTTTTTTTTCCTGTATGTAATAACGTCCTGCTTTATTTTTTTTTTTATTGTAGCATGAACTACTATGGTGGGGAGAATGTTGAAGATACCAATATTTTTTTTTTTATGAGTGACACTAGGACGGGCCAAAAAAAATTATAAAATGAAACAGCCCTCATCGGGCCTGGTCACGAAGAATACATAAAGCAGGGGTGTGCAACCTGCGGCCCTCAAAGGCTTTCATTGCGGCCCTTTCTCCTAAAAATAAATAAGCTATAGTGCGGCCCTCAGAGAGAGAGAGAGAGAGCGCCTCGAACTGAATATTCCAACAACTCTCTCTCTCTCTCTCTCTCTCTCTCTCTCTCTCTCTCTCTCTCTCTCTCTCTCTCTCTCTCTCTCTCTCTCTCTCTCTCTCCTCTTTGTGTTTTCATCAACAACTATTCCTCAATAACCGATGGTACGAGGGTCATCGTTATCAGTAACCCCTTTTAAGATCATTGTAAACACCGAAGCGATTATTATATTTAAGGTTGGATGTTTACACTTATTACACTCTCTGCTATGCTTTGCAGTACAGCCGTACAGGAATTAATCTAGTTCTCAGTTTATCTCGGACTCAAGTGGTGCAATCATTGTGCTTCATTTGTTGTGGTTGATTTGTGATTACCGGTATTCTAAGTCTAACTCTAAGTTGTTTATGTTGCAGTTTTGTGATTGGCTTTAGAAAACTTGCAAGCAAAACATTTTGAGAATTATATATTTCTGCTGAAATTTGGTACTAATTATATTGCAATCTATTACATTATTCTTAATTAAAGCCTTTATATGGCAATATAATTAATACCACATTTTCAGCAGAAATATATAATTCTCAAAATGTTTTGCTTGCAAGTTTTCTAAAGCCAATCACAAAACTGCAACATAAACAACTTAATTAGAGTTAGTCTTTAATTTAAAGTTAACTTTTTCCTATTATATATTTTGCTCAGCAAGAGAGATCTTATTGCACTAATAATGGCTTCTACGAGTAAAAAACGCAAGATTTCAGATGAAAACCGGAGTTTTCAAGAGAAATGGACTGAACAATATTTATGGATACGATCAGGGGGGAAAGCATTGTGCCTTGTGTGCCATGAAACCATTTCTGTTTTAAAAGAATATAACATCAAAAGACACTACATCACAAAGCACAAAGAATATGAAAATATGACAGGTGAAGCATGCAAAGAAAAAATATCATTCTTGCAGAAATCTCTGAAAGGACAACAGTCAGTGTTTACAAAGAAACTTAAGGAATATGATGCATCTCTCAAAACAAGCTTTTTGATTAGTCAAATCCTTCCAAAAAGACTCAAGCCCTATTCTGATGGTGAGGTAGTTAAAGAATGTTTGTGTGTAGCCTCAGACAATATGTTTCCTGACAAAAAGAAACTAGTTGAAAACATAAGCCTTTCAAGATATACGGTTGCTAGAAGAATAGGCAGTCTTTCAGGGAATATTGAAAGTACAATTGCCAAGCGAGTTAGTGCTTTTTCTTCATACTCTGTTGCTCTTGATGAGAGTTGTGACACCGCAGACACTGCACAACTGGCTGTGTATATTAGGGGAGTTGACAATGACTATAATATTACAGAGGAAATGGCTTTACTACAAAGCATGAAGGGGACCACAACAGGACAATCTATTTTTGATGAATTGGAAAAAGCATTGGCAAGATTTGGACTGGACTACACTAATTTAGTTTCCATTACAACAGATGGTGCGCCTGCGATGTCTGGTCAGAGAAATGGGGTTGTTGAATTACTAAAGGCTAGAATGGGGTCTCAAAATAATGACTTCGGTTCACTTATTGTCCTGCATTGTATCATACACCAGGAAGCTTTATGTGCGAAGACAATAAACTTTCAGCATGTGACTAATATTCTCGTGAAAGCTGTCAATTTCATTAGGTCAAGAG
The DNA here is from genome assembly GCA_037179515.1 of Halocaridina rubra. Lineage (NCBI taxonomy): Eukaryota > Metazoa > Arthropoda > Malacostraca > Decapoda > Atyidae > Halocaridina > Halocaridina rubra. The sequence goes on along the minus strand of JAXCGZ010003190.1, from coordinate 10,567 downwards.
GTCTAAATCACCGCGAGTTTCAGCAGTTAATGGCAGACATTGATGCAGAGTACAGTGATGTGAAGTATTTTTGTAAGGTAAGATGGCTAAGCAAAGCAGGAATGTTGAAGAGAGCATATGACCTTTTGGAAGAAATTGCGCTGTTCTTAGATATGAAAGGTAATGCTATCCCTGCATTGAGAGATAAGGAATGGAGATGTGATTTAGCATTTTTAGTAGATATAACTGATCATCTTAGTGCACTGAATGTTAGACTTCAAGGAAAAGATCAACTAATAAATGAGATGTTCTCACTGATCAAAGGCTTCCAGATAAAATTGCGTCTGTGGGAGTCACAAATCAGAAACCAAAACCCAGCCCACTTTCCTACACTGAAAAACCATGACACTAGCAACCCTCAGTATCAGAAGTATGGTGACAAATTGGCAGTCTTACGAGAGGAATTTTCAGAAAGATTTGGTGACCTCAAGAAACATTCACAAGCCATTGAAGTCTTTGCTTCTCCTTTTTCTGTGGATGTGACAGCAATTCCAGAGGACATACAGATGGAAATAATTGAACTACAGTGCAATGATGAACTAAGAAAGAAGTTTGATGATAGTTCAGTGTACCAGTTTTATAAGAAGCATGTATCAGTAACAGCGTATCCAAAACTCTCTGCTCATGCAAGGAAAATGATGGCAGTGTTTGGTAGCACATATGTATGTGAGCAGCTTCTTTCAAAAATGAATCTAGTTAAAAACAAGCATAGGTCTTTACTTACTGATGAACATTTGGAATGTACCGTGCGTGTAGCCACATCATCCATACAGCCTGATATTGATGAGTTGGTGTCCCAAATGCAACATCAACCATCTCACTAGGGTAGTCTTTCATTTGCTCACTAATGATTAAGAAAATGTCTGTTTGATAATTCTTATGTTAATGATCCCAGTTAATCAATAATAAGTAATTATTTATGTTTGTACATTATAATAATAAGGTACGGTAGCCTTTCGTTTGCTCATTTATAGTAAGGAAAATACTTTTGTTTCAGACAATTCTTATTTTTGTGATCCCAATTTAAATAAAATCAGTAACAAACTAATTATCTATCTTTATTAGTATAATCTCACATAATATGTCCTCGATCGTAGTAAATAGCATGAAATAGTAAGGTTATGTGGCCCTCCATACCAACAGAGTCGTGACTAGTGGCCCTTTGGGAAAAAAGGTTGCACACCCCTGACATAAAGTAAAGAGAAATAGAGATGGAGAGTGTTATGACTTGTCAGATGTGACGGGATAATAAAAGATGTGTGATGAATATCCAAGAATATTCAGTGTAGCGGTAGGCATAGAAAAAGAACCGTAACTGAAGGAAGATTTAACATCGAACTGTCCTGGACTGACCTATTTAAGTTCAAAAAACCTTCAGCTGTAGTATCGCAACGGGCGATAATGCCATGAGCCAACCTACTACATGTTTACCATAGTATTCCATATTCCGTTTCCGTTATGTATATCAATTTCCATTAACATTCGAGTATATTATTATTTTTTTTAATTTGAGCAAGTAATATTATTTATTTTTTAATTCTTTTGATATATATATATATATATATATATATATATATATATATATATATATATATATATATATATATATATATATATATATATATATATATATATATATATATATATATATATATATATATATATATATATATATATATATATATATATATATATATATATATAACTTGTGTAGTTCTTGTACTGTAAAAAGGTACGAATTTTTCAATGTTTATATTTTTGCTATGGTGACAATAAACACTAGTGCCACTGCTGCTACGCGGACGATAATTACCGTGCGTGTACATGGCCTCTTGTACGATGTGCGATACAATTTTTATTTTCGTACGTTTTGTACGATAATTCTAAGGATGACTGTACAAAATTGTATGATAATTCCAGGCTGCTATTATTATAAGAACTGAATGATGTGGTCAGTGTCGTACTTCGGTAAGACTTGAAATGAGGCAAGATACTGATTACGCGTTAGAGGCGAGATCTTGATTACGAGTTGACCGATTTGTTTATCTGTATCTAAGACATTGTAGATGTCAGAGATTCTCTTTTTACTTATAATTAGCTCTATTTTGCTATTTCTTTGATTGATAATGTTAGGAATTTAATATTTTTGGTGGTGTGATGATAAATTTGAGCTCGTTTGTATTTAGGTTTGCACCATCAAGTTATTATATAATTCAGAGCCCTATTCACCAATCAACCAATGTCCTATGTTGTAATAATGTAATATGTTCTTTATCTAATTTAGATTACTTTTTATATTTTATGTTTATTTTACTACCATTTTTATTTCATTATAATGTACGTATGTTAGAAATTTTTAAGTACTAGCCTCTGGCTAGTACAGTGGTAACCCGCTGGCTTCGTATTCATGAGGACGGCAGATTGAGCCTCTTCCAGGCAAGAGAGTTTAAGTTGTTTACTTGAAGGTTAGTGCTTTGGCTGGGCACCGCAGTGGGGGGGTTGGGGCTTTCCCCGGCTGACGTTTTGAGGAGCATCTCGGATGGATATCGGAACTGAACCCTGGCAACTTTTACCTTTTTACCTGTAATAATTACATAAGTTTGTTTTTATTGCCATATGGGCTGACAGCAAGGCCTTCATATATAAATGTTTAGAAATGTGAGAATGTTATTGTAGCCACTTGTTAGGTTAAATAACTAATAAAGAATATGAAGATTCTTTTCCTAGTCTAACAATAGAAAATAAAGGTTGGCGGGTCTTTACCGACCTTTTTTCCATATGTAATTCTATTCCTTTCCGCTTAGAAGCGAAAAATCCGTGTAATAATCTGTCTCAGTGACTCGGACCCGAGTCTTAGTCGCGCCTTCATCCACGATGCGATAGGGTGTACAGTTATGCGTATTCTGACAACTGTGTTCACTGATACGGTGTCTCTTATGAAGTGCAAATTCGGCCCCCATACTAGTGAAATTACTCTCGTTTTTTACATGTTTTTCCTCTCTCTCTCTCTCTCTCTCTCTCTCTCTCT